>OY390721.1:15665257-15907969 GCA_959613375.1 Heteropelma amictum
ATTGGCATCAATACAGTGACGAAATCTATTAACTAATGAAGAAACTGCATTCTGAATTATGTCCGGACTAAGTGTCATGCATTCTAAACAAATACGATGTTTCATATCCTCCGGAGTTGTTGGTATTTCACGATACACTCTGTCTTTTAATGTGCCCCACAGAAAAAAGTCTAGAGGAGTAAGATCTGGTGAGCGTGGAGGCCACATGAATTGTCCACCACGACCAATCCATCGATTGGGAAAATTTCTATCCAGTAGTTCCCTCACAATACGTGCGTAATGTGCTGGACAACCATCATGCTGATACCACATACGTGCACGGATATTCAACGGCACGTCCTCTAGTAAAGGTGGTAAATTATTATTCAAAAAGTTCGCGTATTTTTGCCCTGTTAATCGATTATCAATGAAATATGGACCAATCAATTGGTTGCCCAGTATTCCACACTATACATTAACGCTCCATGGGTGTTGGTGGTCGACTTCTCTCATCCAGTGAGGATTGTCAGCTGCCCAGTAATGCGTATTTTTCAAATTGATCTGTCCACGGTTTGTAAACGTTGCTTCATCAGTGAACAACACACTTTGTAGAAAATAATCATGCTGATTTATTTGATGTAGGAACCACTGACAGAACAAAACGCGGTTTTCAAAATCCGTTCCATGTAGTTTCTGATGAAGTGCAAGGTGATAGGGGTGATATTTATTTTTATGCAGAATTCGTAGAATACTGCTTTTGCTTATTCCCGAACCTCGTGAAATCTGTCGCGTACTAATATGAGGATTTTCTATTACGGCTGCTAAGACCGCAATAGCATTCTCTTCAGAAGTGGCAGTTTGTCTTACGGTACGTTTATTAAGATTGAAATGTCCATTTTCTCGAAGCGATTTACAGATTCTCTCAAATATGGTTCGAGATGGTTGAATCCGTTCAGGATATCTTTCGGCATACATAGCTTTAGCTCTTACTGCATTTCTATGACACTCTCCGTACACTAAAAGCATATCAACTTTGTCACTATTACAAAAATTCATTTTCACTTTTATCTTTCTGATAATCACGCACGATCACTGAAGGAAACTTTAATACTGGATTACAAATATTGAGAGGATTGCGAATCATGATAAGAGCGTGTGATGTGGTGAATGTGTTCATATTGATAAACACTGTCATGTAAACAATGCTATCCTTCAGATATTTGTAGTAGATTTGAATCTCCAACTTGATATTACGCAATAGAAATTTTAAAGTAATAAAGTGAAAATACTCGTTAACTATTAATTTTAGGGCTAATAAGGGTCTATACTTTTTTACTCAAAATTCGATACTCTATCATCTTACGCTATAAAAAATATAGCATTCCCTTTAAAAAAACAAAGTTGACCTTGAAATCTCCGAAGCGCCTCCACCTAGAATAAAAATAAATGCACCACATGATGAAGCCTTATAAACCATGTAACTTTTGTATACAACATTTTTTCGTGCAACGCATATTTTGACCGTGAAAGAGGTGCACACGTTGCGTGGACCACCCTGTATATATATATATATATATATATATATATATTGAAACGTCAAACGTCTCAGGTACTCTCATATCTCCCCCCCCCAACCCCATTTCGTCCAACCGCCGCTCGCGGTTCGGCGCTCGCCGAGAAGGCTCACGTGAAAAACAAAAAAAATTAGAAATTATTATGTATAGCACACGCACGGATGATCTCGGGTCAACGACCGAGACATAAACAAAAACACACACATACACCAACGCCATCGACGACAGCTGACAGCGAACAAGTAACCGAAAACACCAAAAAACTTAACATTTATAAACATTAATACTCAACAAGCACGAACACAACACAGAGACATAAAAGCCGACAAAAACAAGCAGCAAAACACACAGAAACGACAATGTGGGGGAAAAGTTTGGGAAGGGACAAAAATTAACAATATTAAGATAAACAAATGGCACAAAGGAAAGGGATATTTAAACAATTAAAACGGGGTATAAATAGGGGAGCAAAAGGAGCAGAAGGAGACTTGGTCTCAAGAGTCGAACAGAGCATTACATGCTAAATACTCTTGAAAATCGAAGTCCAGTGCACAATTGTGTCACAAGCTCGAATTACGGCATCACCTACGTGGAAGTAGTGTACCGACGAGGACGATCTGGCCCTGGCAGTAAGACGGTCTCCCGGTACGCGAACGAACAGAAAGTGATTCGTATCAGAGTTAGAGTTTGGGAAAAACTCTGCGATACTCAGGGAGTACGAAGGCGAAAGCCTGAGGAAATCGAGGACTCGCACAGTCTTGAACAACTCGCGACACAAAAGCACCGTGTACGAAAGTGTTACACGCTCGATTTACGGCATCACCTATGTGGAAGTAGTGTACCGACGAGGACGATCTGGCCCTGGCAGTAAGACGGTCTCCCGGTACGCGAACGAACGGACAGTGATACGTATTCGAGTCAGAGTACAGGAAAAACTGTACGATACTCAGGGAGTACGAAGGCGAAAGCCTGAGGAAATCGAGTACTCGTATCGTTTGGAACGACTCGAAGACACGTATGCACACCGTGTATTAACTCCTCGTGAGTCAATATCTGTGGGGATTGTCATTCCAAGCGTTCCCGGCGTACTGTGACCACGACGAGTACTGAAGGCTCTAGGGAGTACTTACCTGAGAAGGAAGGAAAACAGAGGGATCAGGAAAACGTGCGAACGGCTACGAGAATCACGCGAGGGATTGACGAAAACCACGTTGTTTGACGGCTGTCAAAATCAGCTGTGCGGGAGAAAAATAGGTGCCGAGGCGTAAGAGAGAAGGAGCGGCAGCGAGAGACCGGAGAAACAAGGAGGACGTACGAATTCACATCACAGTACACGAAACGGACGTGACAACACACGCATCATACAACACAGGACAGCACTACACTACACCACACACAAAAAGAAAGACACCGTGAGTTTCACACAAAATTCATAAACGTAAACGCGCGATAAAGTTAAAATTATATAGAGCCACGAAATACTATATACAAACATTGTTAGTATTTTAAGTATACGAATAAGATTAGTACGTAAGCAGCGCGATTACAAAGAGGAAACGAGACGAATCCTCACCGTGATACCCAGACGCGACAAGAACATTGTACACACACATTATTTATTGAAGAATATATCTTGTTTTATCAGATTTACCTGACGTTAAATTAATCTACTCCCTGATCGAGTCCGAACATATAAATTTAAGTGTAACCGAAAACAGCATACGTTACAATATATATAACGTTGATTATATATATATATATATATATATATATATATATATAATCGTCGTTCGATTCCGCCGATCGTTGTATATATATACAACGATCGGCGGAATCGAACGACGCGCGTTGATAAGTACCGTCCTGCAAACGACACGCACGACTTCCGAGAAATTTCGAGTCTCAAAAAGTTTATAATAAATCAGCGCTCGATATATACAACGTTCGACGGAATCGGGCGACACGCGCCGTAAAAGTTCAAAGGCCTCCCCCCTCCATTTTCCCACCCACACAGACCTCGCCACAATGCCCGAAATCGCGCACACCGATAAAGAAGTTCGCTTATCGCGCCGATAAAAAAGATCAACGCTTGATCGTGAGGCCGCTAGATGGCGACACATCACCCCCTTCCCACCTTTGAACCACGCCCACTCCACGCCCACTCCACCCCCACCCACCTCCAAATACCACCCACTCCACCCCCTCCCACCTCCCACTCTACCCTCTCGAGGGCTCATATCCAGGCAAAAATACCCCCACCCCACCTCCTCTACCCACTCCCACCCCCACCCCTACCACCCGCCCACCCACCACCCCCCAGACACGCCCCTCTCCCCTCCAGGGGGTTCGTGTCTAGGCTAAGTGTCGGTAAATGTCGGTGCAGAGACCTTGGATTAGAACCGGCCCCATATATCTACTTGCGTCTGTTGTAACAACGAAACGCTTCGAGAAATCGGGATATTGTAGTATTGGGGCGGTGGTTAAAGCCTCTTTCAGGCGTTCGAACGTGGCCTCACATTGTTCCGTCCACGCGAATTTAACCTCCTTTTTTGTTAAGTCGGTCAGAGGCTTCGCAATACTGGAGAAATTTTGGATGAATCGACGATAATATCCCACCAATCCCAAGAACGATTGTACGTCTTTCATGGTTTTCGGTGTTGGGAAATTTTTTACTGCTTCGATTTTGCTTTTATCGGGCCTCCGACCTCGGTTATCATGTGACCGAGATATTGCGTTTCCTTACGCATAAATTTACATTTCCTCGGTTGTATACGTAAATTCGCTGTCCTCAGCCTCGCTAACACTTCTCTCAGACGATTATTGTGCTCGGCGAGTGAGGTTCCGTATATCACGATGTCGTCGAGGTAAGCGTAGCATTTTATTTCCTGTAAACCGGTTAATACCGTGTCCACTAGTCGCTGAAAAGTCGGAGGTGCATTTTTTAATCCGAATGGCATACGGTTGTACTCGTAGTGACCCAAGGGCGTGGAAAAAGCGGTTTTTGCTTTATCCTTCTCAGCCATCGGGATCTGGTGAAATCCTGAGCCGAGATCCAGGGTCGTGAAGTATTTTGCCTTTCCCAACTGATCCAATATCTCGTTGATATTGGGCAGTGGATAAGAGTCACCTTCTGTCGCGAGATTTAGTTTGCGGAAGTCGACGATGACTCTTTTCCGAATTGTGCCATCGGTATCGGCCTTTTTGGGCACGACGAGCAACGGGGCGTTCCATTGGCTCGTACTGGGCCGGATTACTCCATCCTCTAGCATTTGCTGTGCCTGTTTCTGCACTTCCTTCCAGTGCTCCTCTGGCAATCGGTACATACGTACTTTGATCGGCGTTGTTCCAGGTTTCACAGATATTTGATGCTCGACTGCATCTGTGTAGTCTAGTTTTTCTCCTTCTAGGTGAAATACGTCGGAGAATTCCTCGCAGATTTCTCGGAGTTTCTTTTCTTCTTCCGAGTTTAAATGCGAGTCCCCTCTGACCTCCAGTCAGATTTTTTCCGATCGCTCCTTGCTATATTTCCCTTTACTGTGCGATACCTCGCAAATTTCTTTTTGCTCGCATTTTTCCGCGGGCTCCTCTTTGATCCAGTCGAGTTCCTCGATCTCGACGGTCGGTCGTTTTATTATTTGCGCCTCTTCTAGGGCGTTGATTATCAGGACAGGACAAGAGTGCGTCTCTGACTTCACTATCCATTCGCCAAGTGTTATTCCCGGGCGGATTTCTTGTTTTCCTAACCAGCCTTTTCCTAACCTAACATAACCAGCGCCTTCTCCTGGCGTCCTGGCCCACAATATATATTCTGACCGGGCAGGTATTTTTATCTGCTTCGATCCGCGTACGAAGCGTAATTTTTCCCTAAAAATTTAGAATATCCTGCCGCCCAATATATTCGCTTTGTACTTCATGATGGGTCCATTCCCAGCAGCCCGTCGATCTCCAGAGGTACGGCCTTGCTGACTACGTGGAAGTCGTGTTTGATGACGGACGCAGGGGTCTTTATCTCCAGTTACGCTTTGCACAGTGAGCGGAAGACCGTTCCTCCGAGGCCGCGGAGTTCGATTATTTCATCGACGATAGGAGTATCGTCGCGCAGTTCGTTGACCCGTACTATGCAGCATTGTGCACCTGTATCGCAGCGTAACGTGAGAAGTCCCTCACGCGCTCGCGATGAGCGAAAATGCAGGTCACTATGCTGGATGCTCAGGCCTGAAGCGCTGACTTGGCAAATTCTTGCCGGGGCGTCGACGCGCCGCGCCTCGCATTCGCCGTACAGTAGATCCCCGATTGTTTTATATCGCCGGGGTCCCTGTTTTTTCTCTTGAATTTCTTCTCGCGTTTCTACCTTTGTTGCAGTTAGCATTCCCACCACGAGAGAGCTTATCATCCTCTGATATTCGGAGCTTGAATTTCTCTCCGGTGTCCCTTTGTACGGGAACCTTCAATTTTGTCCCTGTGTCGTTGGTTGACCCGATCCTCTTTGGCCCTTGATCCTTTTTCGGCAATCTCTAATTTTGTGGCCTTTCTTTTTACAATAATGGCACACAATGTCCATCTTGGATCGTTTTCGTCTGCGCGGGCAGGCTCTGCCGCCCTTGCCCTGATGACTGGCCCTGAGTGGCCTGTGCTGCCTGTGTACCTCCCCAAGACTTCCGTTTGTCGCTGAACGAGGTGTATGGTGGCCCTTGATATTTTTGTTGGGTTCGCTCCCCTCCATGGGAGAACCTTTTCGCGATTATCCGGGTCCCTTCTATTCCCTTTTCCTCCTCTGTCGCCCCTCTAATTGCTTCTCGGAGATTCGAGTAGCCCCGAGACCTTACTAAGAGCTGAAGGTCCCTGCGTAACCCTCGCTTGAAGTTGTTAAGGGCGAACTGGCGGAGCAACTGTTCGACGGCCTTTTTCCCAATTTTGTGGGTGATTTCTGCCGTACAGCCGGCAATTAATTCCATAGTTATAGTTTCTACACGATGCGCGTATGCTTGCACCGATTCCTCGGGCTGTTGTCGACAAGTATTGAACTCAACCTGTAGCGCGGGAACCGTACGTTGTTTTTCGTACAACGTTCGTAACTCTTCTAATAGCTCCTCTATGGTTTGGAGATCGCGAAAGCGCAAATCTGCGGCCGCTCGGCCTTGTATTTTCATACTTAATATGGTGGTGAGAAGGTTCGGACGGTTTGCGGGATCCACCGAATCTGTAGCGTACTTTGCCGCCCTAATAAAGTCTGTAACGAGCTCCTGTTTGGAGGCGTCGAATACAGGGAGACTGTTTCTCGCGTCTTTTAATGTCATGTACTATATTTGGCATGTTTGCTGTATGCGGATTCAGCAATGAAAAATCGTCGAGATTTATTTCACGCGCGCGCTCGGTATCTACGGGGCTGAAAGACTCGTCCCCGTCGGTCATAGATTCGTCCGGATTGGAAAAACGTACGCGTTTCGGAAATTTAAGTTTCGCTAAAGGTAGATGATCGCAAGTTGCATGACGATCCTCGTGACGTTTCTCGTACAGGATCTTCGTCCTCTTCGCGTTCCTTTGCTTGACGCGGCTGTCCTTGTTGAGTCCTTGATGCAGTTGGGCCTTCCGGTGATCCTCGGGATCCGGGATTTCTCGTACGTGGCTCGACTCGGTCACAGCACGTTCCGTGGGTAATTTTTCGACTCGGTCGATGCAGGCACTCTGACACGCGAGGTTACTCGGTCACTCTGTTCGCGATACACGAGTGTGCACTCGTATTTTGTGATTTAATAATCGATTGTGTGCGAAAGAGCTAGGAAGCTTGGCACATGGATTATTGTCCAAGTTAAAGCGGGGTAACGCACCCCACTGTTGTGTGCTGGAATCTTCCATCACACAAGGGTTAATAAACTATTAAGGCCGTTCAACTGCAGAGGTCGTTCAACTGCCTTAGGTAGCCAAAATAAGTAAGCAATATTGAGCAATTACATTGCATTGTTCAATATTGCAAAAGGCTAATACGAATTGCTAAAATAAAGTAGGCAACATTGGGCAATTACACCGTCAGCGTGATTGCATTACCCAATATTGCAAAAGCCGACACAGCCCGGAGAGTGCTGTTATCCCGTCGCCGTCACCCCGGGGGTGCATCGTTATTAACGCGACGGAGGAAATCGCTAAGCGAAATAAGTAAGCGGAAATATATTTATCTTACTGTTATTATATTAATTCTCATACTTTCATTAAGCGATAAAACATTATCCCCGAAAACAAGCCAAGCTCCACCATGCTGCTCTGCTTCTCCCATCCAGCGCATCCAGCGCACCACGTCGTGCGTGGTGCGTATCCCTAATATTAAAATGACATCCAAAACCGCGAATTATCTTTCTCTGAGCCCGTCCCTCCGTACTCCCCCCCCGCCCCCCTGTCGTTATCGTGCCCTCGAGTCAGTCCTTTTCTATCTGGAAATTGATCAGCATTTGCGTTCTTCCATTATTTTTCCGTTTATTTAAATTTTCGTTTTGACTCAACGGTATAGCGTAAGGGGCGCATAGCGCTCGGGAATCCGGGCCCCTGAGATCCCTCCCCCATCTCCCCCCTGTCCCTTTTGCGTATTTCACTTTTGTACTATATCTTTTCATTTTTTTTTTGAGATCGTTGCGAGTGAACGACAAACTCGCTGGCGCCCAAACACCTTGTATTTTTTTCCATTTTCTCTTAAATAATCTATAATAGATTCTTGTTTGTCATTCTTTACTTTCGCTTGTTTTTTTCCCCGTTGTATTGTTTCGCCTTTCCTCGGAAAAAGGTGTCATACGATATAAGGCAAACGTTAACTAAAAAGAAATAAAAAATTAATAGCTGAGTTCTTGTCACTGCCGAAACGATGGTTATGAAAGTAATCAGCAACCACACCCACGAGACTCTAAGTACGCGGGCGGTCTTGCCACCAGGGAGTGAAACCTTCTCACTGATCTCTCGAATGTCGAATTAATACTCACTGGCCGCCGATCGGTGGCGTGTTTTATTGACTCGGTAAGGTTACTCCTGAAGATGCTCGTGGCGGTGATTGTGATAGCGGTTGATGACTTCGTCGGACGGAGACTTCGTCGGACGATTTGGATTTGCAAAGTTCAGCGATTTTTGCAATTGGGTTGTTCGCCCCTATCGAAACTCCAATTGTACTCGGAAGTGCTAGCGCTCGCGCTGCTTAAATTTTGCAAGCGATCGGGCGATGCTCTGTTTCGGTTGGGAAATGTTGCTGAGAAATGTTGAGAAATTATACAGAGACTGTTGATCCGTAACAGCCCTCCCGCCCTCTTAGACGGAACATGGTCCCGTGGTCCATAGAGGTTAAGATCCATATCAGTAGATGGTTGTGTCCGAGAAATAAGCGTCATTTGCGATGGCCAGTTGTCCCCTGTCGTTCGGATTATGTTTTATGGGTAACAGTAATTACTCAATGATTTGGAGATTTTGCTTTTGGAGGTCTTCCTCGTTTTTTTTTGGATGCGGGCTCTGGCGGTGTATCACCGGCCACATGATCACGTCCAAATTTGTCTATGTGCGTGCAGCTGAGCTCGCTATCACCCTTGTCAAGGGGAACGGTGTGTTAGTCCGACGCCTTCGCGATCTTGTAAGGTTCGTTGTAGTAGGGATCGAATTTATGGTGTTTCGGTTCGCACAACGCATATACATATTCTCCGGGGTGGAAGTGCACGATGTTGATTTTCTGATCATGTCGTTCCTCTGACTTATGCTTGCTGTCATTCACGTTGTTTCCTCCAATTTCTGCGACTTCGTCGAGACTTTGAACGAGGTTCGCCATGTAGCGTGTCGCTGTTGGTAAGTGCTCTTATAGTGGGAAGGTATCTGGCATTTTTATGAGCTTCTCGTATGCCATCTCATAGGGTGTGAATTTTGTAGATTCGTGCACCGCAGCATCGTGTGACTGAATGGCGTAGGGCATAATGTCGTCCCATTCGGTTTCTCCACCGGTATAATGTTTTTAATAAGTAGGCGAGACTTTGGTGGTTTCTTTTCTTCTTTTCTTTTAAGAATTCTTCCATCCTATGGCTAATAAAGCATTTTCCATTATCGCTAAGCAAAAACAAGTACCATGTAATGTGAAGTAATGATGCTCCAGTGCGCGGATGATCATCTTCGATTTCATGTCGAGCAGTTCGAAAGCTCTCGCAAATTTGGTGAGTAGGTATATGGCCGTAAGCACGAAACGATTTTCTCGTTTCGTGATTGGCAATGAGCCGAGAATGTCTACTGCGAACTTTTCCCATGGTGCGACCGGTGTGTCCGTGATTATCATTCTCTTGTTCTCTTGTTTTTATACGAAGTTCTCTTGTTTTTATACGAACCAATTTGTGGTGCTGGCACCTGTGACAGCATTTTGCGACATCTTGTACGTCTTTCTTCATACCCTTCCATGAATAACGTTCCGAAGATGGCGGTGTTTCAATTACGCTGGTGCATAGGGTGATGCTGTACGCACCTTGGGAGAAAATCATAAGGATTTCCCTCAGCACATTCCTTGATTTCAAGAATTGCCGCAAGTCCGTGAGTGCGGTTCTTAAATCTGCGATCGACATTTTGCGGTAATACTCCTGAGTAGCGACTATGCTCAGAATAGTGATGCTGTTGGTTGTCGATAGAGCTATCTTGCTTCTCTTCCATTGTTCTTTGAGTGTGCGAATGTCGAGATATTCCAAGTCATGAAGCTGCTGTCCGATTGGGTCAGTGATTACGTCATCCTTGGATCAGAAGTGCACGTAAACTCCTTTCCGTGCAGTTAAATGCTCTGGGGTGATTACGACTTGAGATGTAATCGGTGTTTGAATTTGCTCTTGTATTGTTTTAAATTCATTTTCGTCTGGTTCACTTGTGCTTTTTTCATCTCGTTCGCTTGTGCATTTTTCGTCTGTTTTTGATGACGATGCGGACGACGATTGTTGTGAGCAGCATTCGTCTTCGTCGCTTGATGACTCCGATAAAATGGGTCCGGACTGGCTTAACGTAGGGTGACTGGGAACTAAATGACTCGTGGTGTTGAGCCGGCCGTTCTCCCTTTTTCATAGTTGGTGCGGGAGAAGTACAAGTATTTCGATTTTCCGGTGGCGGGTTCGAAATGTTTCCACAGATATAGCTCGCGTTCCTTCCCTCTTGCTCTGTTGTTTGCTGATGATTCCCTTGCCTGGTTTCCGCATTGGTCATGCAGGTTATTGGTCTGCTGCATCACTACCGGACTGTCAACGAACTGCTTGGTGAGGAACTCGATTTGTTCCGTCGTGAAATTGCGGTTGCCGCACACTCAATCATCGTCTAGAAAACAGTCCAGTTCTTGCGTTATTGGCCATCGTTTTTTACAGATCTCATGAGAGGTGTTGTACCTTTGTTTTTGTTTCTGCCATCGCGAGATTATGAGTCCCTCGTTCGATAGCCGTAGATGAATCGAATCGGTACCCATCGGGATCTGATTGTGTCCATGTGTTGACTTCCGTTTCGTAGCGTTTTCGTGCGACACCTTCGAGAGTTTCGGAGAAACTCGCGTCGTGATACGATGGGGTGGTGGCCGTTCGTCTGCGCTCCCGTAGTCTGCTCGCTCCTGAACTCGGATTGAGGTCATCTGCTCGCTTCGGTCTCGTTGGCTTAAAATCTGAGTTCTCCTTCAGGGACAGCGGTATACTTACGGACTGTACGGTTTCCAGATAACGCATCTAAATTAAGATTAATTTCACCCTTTTATACAGGCTGTCCCAAAAGGGTCGTCTGACCTCTGAAGGGGTGGTAGATCTCGGAAGTCTGGACCGAAAAGTCGTCAGCGGTTTTTCGATCTGATGCACCTCTGATAAGTTATTAATAATTCATTACAGCCAATAATACGCGTGGGCTGGTCGACGAGTAATGGTGTGCGTGTGACGGTGTACCTGGCCGCACCGCGAAAGGCAGGCTACGCCACACAACGTGGACGTGTGTGAATGGGTGTGAGGGCGCAAGCTAGACAGCACGCGTTGATTGTATGAAAGGAGAACGCAGAAAAAAATAATTAGCGCTTCGCGATAAAATATTTTTATAATAAATGGATGATAAATGGATGAAATGAATTTATGTATAATTGTAGATTCCTTATGAAAAACGAAATCTACTGATCAAGTTAGAATTTCGTTCATTTATTTACTTAAGCTAAAAATAAAATGAAAAAGGTAAAGTCAGAAATGAATTCATCCATTTTTGAATTGTTTTTTTCAACTTAATTTCATTTTCTTATGCTAGTACAAAGTACTGGAAGGAAGTGGGATAACTTCTATTAACAGATAATTATAGTACGAGAGCCCACGACCAAAGCCATGTATCGTAGCAATACAGTCGAAACCGTATAAATTCGTCAAATTATATGATTCTGAACCCGACTAGGTAGGTAATAACGGTCAAAAGTGTCTGGTATTCGAAATGTACAAAGATTTAGTTACTTTATGACAAAAAAGTTCATTTTCAGAAACTCTGCGCGTAGCATAAAGCCTAAGCGCATTATTAAAAATGAAAAAAAAATTAGCCAACCTGTATCATAGTAAACCGGATAATCTTTTGTATCCTTTCGTATGGCTGCTGAGATTATAAAAAACTGTTTTCGGAAATTTTCGATGTCACCTATGCTCTAAATAAACGTTTTATTTCAACTTTATCGCAGATTCCATTTGTGGCATTTATTTATGTCCTTCAACTTCAGTTTTACGGTTTCAGGTAAATTGTTTGTTAATCATCATCTAATAATTTGAGGATCGGATAAAATTATTGTACTCGTTTTCTTTCTTCAATGTTGAATTCTTCTTCAAAATGAACAACCCAGCAAATGTATAAACAATATTTTTGTTGAAACTAAATACATTCTGTGAAATGTTCACAGACTGAAATGTTATAATTTCTATTTATTCGTATCGAAAGTTTTGAAAATCTTTACCTTTCAGGATATCCGTATTTGGTGCCTTGAAAAACACCCTAATTTAATTTTTTCGAGACGATTTGTTCGAACAGTAAGGAGAAAAAGTCGTTTATCGTGTTGATTATATCACTCATCAATTTACTTAATCGGATAATCATGGAAATAAATTAATTAGCATGCGTAAAATTCAATTATTAATGCGTATAATTGTTTTTGCTTTTCAATGAATAATGAAAAAATACCATTTGAGAAAACACCTAGCTAATCTTTATTTGTCAATTTTATTTTTAGTTTTAGTAGGTAAATAAACGGAATTTTTACTTGATCAGTAGAGATTTCGTTTTTCATAATGGATCTACAATTACACATAAATTCATTTCATCCACTTATTATAAGAATGTTTCATCGCAAGCGCTACTTGCTTTTTTCTGCGTTTTCTTTCAATATAATCAACGCGTGCTGCCTAGCGTGGGCCCTCATACCACACATACACGTTCACGTCGAGCGACGTAGACCTGCCTCTCGCGGTGCGGCCGGGCACATAGTCACACGCACACTACCCACTCCGCGCCCAGCCCACGCGTATTATTGGCTGTAATTTATTATTAATAACTCATCAGGAGTGCATCAGATCGAAAAACCGATAAGGACTTTTCGATCCAGAATTTCGAGATCTACCACCCCTTCAGAGGTCAGACTATCCTTTTGAGACAGCCTGTGTGCTATTGAAATTCGGAAACTTTAGTTTTCAAATCGTCATTTTGTTACGTGTTTGGTTTACATGTTATTTAACGTTAAACTTTTTTTTATCAATTTCCTTTATTATGAATCTCCTGAGACGTCAAAGGTCCCATGCGCTGCCCCCCCCCCCCCCCCCTTTGCTTGCAATCGGCCATCGAGCACGAACGTCGAACTTACCTGAAAAAGAAAAATCGAAAATTATTATAATGAAGAACATATGATGGCAGGTCAATGAACGAGAACGAAAACAAAACACACATATACACCAACACAAATTCAGACAGCTGACCGAACACGAAAACAACGAAAAAATTAAACATTTATAAACATTAACATTAAATAATCACGGACACGACACACAAACACAGAACTCTACGAAAACAAAACACGGACACACACAGAAACAGAATTCACCGAAAAACAATAGTTAATAATGTTAATTTAAACGAAATGTACACAGGGAAGGGATGATTTAAACAAATTATTTGGGGTATAAATAGGGGAGCATGAGAACCAAAAATTAGACTCGGTCTCGTGAGGTTGAACAGAGCATTACATGCTACATACTCTCGATATTTTGAGCCCAGTGCACGAAAGTGTCACAATCTCCAATTACGGCATCACCTACGTGGAAGTAGTGTACCGACGAGGACGATCTGGCCCTGGTTGTAAGACGGTCTCCCGGTACGCGAACGAACTGACAGTGATACGTATGACAGATAGAATTTGGGAAAAACGATACGACACTCAGGGAGTACGAAGGCGAGAGCCCTAGAAAAACGAGTACTTGTATAATTTTGAACGACTCAAGACACGAAGGCACATTGAGTAATATAACGTGATAAAGAGGTGGATCGGCGGTACGAAATCACCGGATGCTGTCTCTGTACAGTGGTGAGGTGTATTTCGGTGCAGATCTGGCACTGTTTGTCACGTGTGGCGATCGTAACTCCGAGTGATCCCGGCGTACTGAGAAACACGAAGATTACTGAGAACTATAGGGAGTACTTACCTGCGAAGGAAGGAAAACATAGAAATCAGGAAAACGTGCGAACTCAGACGAGAATCACACGAGGAGTATAGGAAAACTACATTTTTTGACAGCTGTCAAAAGCAGCTGTGAGAGAGAGAAAAAGGTGCAGAGTCAAGAGAGAGTTAAGGAAGAAACAAGGAGGACGTACGAGAACACATGACATCACACGAGACGGACTTGACGTGACGAACACACTTCACACAACACGGGACAACACTACACCACACTACAGTGAGTTTTACATACTTTATTAAAAGAGTCTCACCATTCGGGATTACGAGACGTCGCGAAAGTGACAGATGCACGTCACCTTACGAGCTTAGACGGTGCCATTTGCATTTTCGATCGCAGCCGTGCAATCGAAGCGACGATAGAGTTGCGCAGTAAATCGTCCCGAAATGCGCGAAATTACGAAAGCGCTAAGGGAACTTACTCAGCAATACGCGGCGAACGAATTTGAGTCAGTTGCTGAACGAGGGCAGTGCGCGCACACGAACGTTACCGGGCCAACGCGCGAAACTTTCAAAAAGAGAAAAGCAGAGCACCGCGCTCGCCGTTTCGAATTCTGACGCGTAAAGTGAAAGAGGGGTCGCCGCGATTGTTCCTTTGCGAATGACACATAAACGCGCGACAAATTTAAATTTGATCGAGTCACGAAACACGGAATTACAAAGATTGTTATTATTTTAAATCTAGAACTAAGGTTAGTACGTAAGCGACACAGTTTCAAAGCGAAAAACAAGACAAATACTCACCATTATATCGAGACACCGACAAAATCACTGTATGAACACACTAATCATTTAAGAATACATCTTGTTTTACCGATTTTACTCTTGGTTAAATTAATCTACTCCCTGATCGAGACTGAACAAAACAAATTTTAAATGTAACCAAAACTGGATACATTACAATCCATACGATCATTTTTTGCCGAGATATAAGCTGATAAGTGCACTACTGAATACGATGTTCAAATGATTGCGGAGTATCGAAAAGTTTTCTGATAAAGAAGGTGCTACACTAAAGCGCACTACTAATTTGAATTGCCTGTAATACGCGAACCAATGGAGACCCAGCAGTCAACTGTTAGTTTTCGGACAGGTGAGGATGCCGTCCTTGACGCTCTCCATTCAATTAAACTAGTAAACCAGTCAGTTTTTCTCATATTTCATTAGCTCTGTCAGGGGCTGATGTCCTAGCCGTTTCATCCATGTACGAAAATATCAAGGAGTCGAGCTTTTATGTGGAAGCCATTTAACAAATGCCGATCATCGACTGATACATAATATAATAATGAGCGATTGTACACTTCAGTCAGAAAACGAATTCAGTTAGATAGGAAATTAAAGCATTGCCATTACCAGCGGCAAAATGCATGGCGCTGATGTATACATTAAGATATTATATGCAGGCTGATTACCCTCAAAGTAACGAACCCACAAAATAGCGAATTATGAGTGATATTATGAGCAAAATTGCTTAGCGTTGATTTTTTTTTTTTAAAGTTTATAAAATAGGACAATGGAATCCCAACGATTCACGCCGAAGGCCCTCATTTAGCCACATGTTATCAAAAACCCTTCGGGTCCGTGGAGTCAATACTTTTAAAAATTATTAGAAATAAGGAATTGTGACTCAATTTAAACACATAGTCCCGTGCATGCAAGATACTCTTTTTAGACAACAAAAAATTTCAAGTCGCGATAAAGTACCCACATTTTACATAGGGCATAGAAAAAAAAAGTGCTCGACTGTGTCGATAAAAAAATTAATTTACAGTCGAAACAATCACATGCTGTTGATGCGTTTCAAGTACGCAAAATTTTGCTATATATTTCCAATTTTCGCGCCTCGATTCTACGAGCTTAAAGTATCCGCCAACATGGCTAAATGTGGGCCTTCGACCGGCCTGAAATGTTCGAATCGATTGCTTCTCATTCAATAGTATATTACGACCCAAAGCCAGACAGTTAAAACAAAAAAACCATTTGAAAAAAGGAAAAAACGAATGGCCAAGTAGTTTTGCTCAGAATATCATGCAGGGTTAATATTTCGTAGTGCGGCTTTTCCAAAAAAAATTACCCCAGATTTTTTTTCCCAACAACTCTTGCTTGATGTGTCACAATAATAATTCGGCGGTGCAGGCTGAAATTTTTCATTAAAAACTACCTGAATAATAAATAAATATCCAAATACAAATTTGTCATTTTTTTCGTAAGTACTTCATTTTTTCACTTTCCTTTTCCATCTGTCGTTTGATTGTATTACACTGACAGATTATCCATGGAAGTACGCTAAAATTTTTCAAAAGGTTTTAAAAAACAAACTACAGTATCGTTCACCACCGTGGCAGTATTACTGGCTGGTGGCGGATGACGTTGTTGAATCGTCAGCTTGGGACTCGCAGTCCAGTAAGAACATACATGAGAGCTATTCAAAGACACAATAGCGGCGGCAATTTTCTTATAGGTACTTTGGCATCCATGAGGATCCACAGACGAATCGGCATCGTAAGGAAAAGCATAATTTACTGCACAATTTTCGGAGTTATTCTTATTTCTTCATAAGCAAAAATTCGACATTCCCGAAAAACGGACCTTTTTATTGCCGATTTTTTTTTATTTTTGCATTCCGAAACTACATGTAACAAAGAACTGACTGCATTTTCTTCTATCATGTAACCCTTCTGGGGAGCATACAATCGTCAAGTACTTTTTTCGGAGAAATCGACAATTGTTGCTAAACTATATGACATACACTAATAAATCTTTCATACATCTCTTTGGGAATCATTTTCGTAGATAATATATAAACTTTGTAAAAATATGTAAGCAAATAACCGAGATAAGATACAAAAACCGAAAACGAAATTTCGTTGTTCGATTGTGTTGTATCCCGAAATTTCAAGATAGAAACTATCGTGAAATGGGATGAAGGTTTGGGATCTTCGCCAAATGAGTTAAGCTCCAACTCAAGTAGCTACAAAATATTTGTAAAGTTTATTGACTAGGTTAGTCTAAAAAGGTTTAACGAGAAGTACAAGTTGATAGTTTTGCCGTCGAACCGAACCAGTCGCTGCCCAGATCAAGACTGACTATTTGGATCGATACGTCGTCGCTCGAAGGCGACGGCTATTGATCTTTTGCAATTGTCTGAGAAAGCATTATTGCAATTATTTGCTCAATTCTGCTGGGATGAGCAGTTGAATGCCTTTTTATTCGGTCGGTGATTTACCGCAATTCGGTCGCTGACCGATGTTGTGAAATAGGGAAATTCCGGGTCACAACAATTGCATTTTTCAGTTAAACTAACAATGATACGAGATTGATCGATTGACGAGATGATCATCCCTATGACGATATAGTTACACCCCGATTCACCTTGTTTTTTTTCAAGTTTTAGCAGCGATAGTCCAGCCGAAATATACATAAAATTGACCAACTTCTATTCAAAGGCACAAAAGCAGCACTCATTTTTTTATAGGTAGGTTGGACCTCCAGGGAAATCCCCGAGTTTTTCATAAAAATCGCATGTTTTTTAGTAATGAAAAATTATTTTTAAAAAACTCGATTTTTTACGTTTTTTTTGGAATAAGTTTTATGAAAAAACGCTTCCTACAAAAAATGTTTGTCATAGTATCTTCTATAAAATACGTCCTATGAAAAAATCTCGTATCATTGTTAGTTTAACTGAAAAATGCAATGAAATTTTTTATTTTTAAAATTTTTTTTCGGATGGTTTTAGCGTGAAAATTGAGTTGTAACCATGCACGTTGGTGCACGTTAGAGTTGGACTATCAAAAAAAAAAAAATTTCCCCAAACTTACATACCCTGAAACCTTTTCAAAATGGCGGATTCGGCAGAAAATTGTTTGAAATATGAATTTTCCTCTAATCTTTCGGCAAAAATCAATCGAGCATGTATTGTAAATTAAATATTCCCAAAGATGGCGGATCCAATATGGCGACGCCAAAACCATAAAAATTATAAGTTTTTTCGCAAATAGACGCATAAAAGCCCTGCAACAAACAATTCTGGACGTAGTCTCATATATTGATGACTTCTCAATTCAAATTCAGTGACGGATTTTTTAAATTCAAGATGTCGGACCTGATATGGCCATCGTAAATTGGAAAAAATCTGAATTCATGAATTAAAAAAATACTGTTGTATTTTACGTAAAATTTGCAGATGAAAGTATTTCTATAATTTTCCGTGTTAGACACATTGTTTCGGAGGAAAAAAAATCGTAAACCTCGGAAATTTTTCATATTTTATTGGAAAGTATAAGTACGTATGTGGTTGTTCACTCATTTCTATCCCTCTGTTCTTATGTGTCTGCATATTTTATTTCACTGTCGGTGGAACTCAATAACAATTATGTGACGTGGTAAAATTACGTTTCCTTCGGGATGGAAGATTTATGTAACCACCCGTTTTTGGGGTGCTTGATTCGAGTAAGTCCCCTTGCCTCTCACTCTTTGAGGTGCTTGTGTGAGGTGCTCACTTTTCTGGTAGAATAAACTATATAGGCGCATGAGAATAGGGGAATAGAAATAACGATATATACACATATGTACTTATACGTTCCAATAAAAATTTCCGGAGTTTACCATTTTTTTCCTCCGAAACAATGTGTCTAACACGGAAAATTGTAGAAATACTTTCATCTGCAAATTTTACGTAAAATACATCAGTATTTTTTTCATTCATGAATTCAGTTTTTTTCCAATTTACGATGGCCATATCGGGTCCGCCATCTTGAATTAAAAAAATCCGTCACTGAATTTGAGTTTGGAAGTCATCAATATATGAGACTACGTCCAGAATTGCTTGTTGCAGGGCTTTTGTGCGTGTATTTACGAAAAAATCTACAATTTTTATGGTTTTAAAGTCGCCATATTGGATCCGCCATCTTTGGGAATATTGGATTTATCAGTGCATGTTTGGGAAAGTACTGCTAATTGAAAAAATTAATTTTCAGAGGAGAACAATACATTGTCGATTGATTTTTGCCGAAAGATTAGAGGAAAACTCATATTCCAAACAATTTTCTGCCAAATCTGCCATTTTGAAAAGGTTTCAGGGTATGTAGGTTTGGGGAAATTTTTTTTTTTTTTGATAGTCCAACTCTAACGTGCATCAACGTATATGGTTACAACTCGATTTTCATGTTAAAACCATCCGAAAAAAAATTATGAAAAATAAAAAATTTCAATTTTTGGGTAATTTTTCCATATTTTCCACTTAAAATACGTAATATTTTTTTTCTGGTGCGAGAAAATGAAATTCTGACCACGCCATTCGAAAGAGCGTACCTGATTCCATAAGGAAACGTGGTTCTCATAATGACATTCTGCGTTGATCCTAATGGGAATGATGCTCGAAGATCGCGAAAAAATCATCGGCGTTTGGGTGCTAATGGGTTAAGGGTGGTACAACTGACCGAATGTGGTCTCGATCAAGCTCTATCGACAAGACTATGTGAAATAAATTCGACAAATAATACGGAGATAAAATCAGAGATCTAATAATTTTTTTCTCGAAGTGTACAATGACCATTTGTTCGGAGATTCGATTCCGATCTCGTCGTTGTATGTCTCACAAAATGTCAGATTATGTCCTCGAAGGTTCGATTCCGATCTTATCGTTGTATGTTTGGCAAAATGTTGGGTAAATTAAATAAATTAGAATGATTGGAAAATTAAATTAAATTTTTAATCAGGAGATAACGATAACGAAACCGCAATTAAGATCTTTGAGCGAGGCTACGAAAATAATGATTATCGTTCGTATCTCGCATTTTCTAAATTTTCCAAATATTTTTTTTTCTTTTTATCGTCCTTTTATTACTTTGATACTACACGTTGGCAGACTTTCTTCATCTTGGAAGAGTTCGTCGTATAATTGTGGTTTTGTTTGTCCTCCCCACCAGTCAATCAGCAGAAGAAATTTCTATCAATAGTTTCACTTTTGTCCGACTATTTCGATTTTTCCACAATATTTTCCTCACAATTTCGTCTAAAAAAAATGTCGATATCTTCCAGAATATTCTCACAGTATTCTCGCATAATTCAAGTTACTTGGCCAAGAGCTAGCAAAGCAATGAGCTCCCCAGCCAGCGTCGTCCCTAACGGTCTGGGACATCTTTTTTCTACCTGCGCTACGAATCTATTGTTCGAGTATAGCCGCCAGGAACGACCTTCAGGTGAAAACGAAGGTCTTATCGTGAAACGACTATTCAAGTTTATGGTACATTCCCCAAGAAGTGGACATGGCCAATAACGGAGAAAGAAGAAGAATTCCTGTTTGAACACGTCGGAAAAGTTTGCAACTTCAAATTTTCTACGATTATGCGCTTATTAACAAATCATCGTTGATCTTCGTCAGCTAGGAATTGAGAGCACCTGAATTTCGAATAGAAAACGGTCAGGTGCGTCAATGTAAATTGAAAAGAAAAAAATATCGGTTTGAAGTTTTATTAACTTTAAATTTTTGTCAAGTTTCGTTTATTTCATAAACCATTCGTCTTTATTTTATGCAGTAGCAAAATAAAGCGTCGTGATCTTCGTGATATCACTTGAGACTTTTTATTCAACAATTTTTTGTGACCACGCGACGTGAGAATATACGATTTTTTGGATTTGTGAGCTTTTATGAATAAGGTTTGAAAACGATCATCAGGCGATCATCAGGTTTTCCGGAAGCTGGTTCCGTAACTGGACCTGAAAATTGGGATGTGCCCCATGGTCCACCCTACAGGGGTTGAAAACGATACACACAATGTATTTTAATGTTTGTAATATTATTCTTCAAGATATGCGGTTGTGGAACAATGTAGAAGGAACAATGTAGATGAGTAAATGAAATGCTCATCTTCAGGTTTCAATTATCAGTGTTTATACGATATTTATTTTTAATCTTTATTCACATTCTTATAACATAATGTTCAAGCGATTTCGTTTTTATAGGTGAATGTATGTACAGAAATCGGCGGACCAGGTGGTGTATTAAAAAAAATAACCAGATCTCATCCTGACTTATTATATACTGAGATATACAGCCTGTCCCATAATGGTCAACCGACCTCTGAGGAGTGGGTAGATGGGGTGATTTTGGACCGAAAAGTCCTCTTCCATTTTTTCCTCCGACGCCCCCCTGATTAGATATTAATTAATTAAGTTCACCCAATAGCACGCGTCGAATAAGCGGACTACATGGCGAGTAGTGGTGTGCGTGCAAGAGTAGCAGCCTTGGGAGCGTGCGTGTAAAGCGCGAAGGAGGTCGATAGTGTGCGTGCGTTGGTGTGAGAGAGTGTGGAACGTCGAACGTTTGCGAAAACATGAATAGAGCGAGGTAGTGTTGGTGAGGGCACACAATGTAAGGAGGAACGATAAAAATTGCGTTTGCAATCAGTTTTTGAATTAATTGTTAAATGCAATAAAAAAAAAGTCGATGATTTTGAATTGCAACTGGACGAAGATACAATTTTCGATTAATTTTTTGCAATTACGATTTACGAAGCTTCTAAAATCATTTATTGCTGTTTTTGAAAAAAACATTTTGGGAAAAAATCTTCATTGCAATTTAGAGAAAAATGTTCATTCTTCAATTTGTATGAAAATCAAATGCTATTTCCGATTGGATATTTTCGCAATACAGTGAAATTGAACTTTTCGAATTGCTCATTGCAATTAGAACAAAAATATTGCGATTCCATTCAATAAAAAAGTTCAATATTTCAAATCGTTTAGATTTTAAGAAAAAAAGCATTAGTAACACTGTTTAATAACAGCGGCATGAAGTTAAAAAAAAAGTTGATGATTCGAGCGTCGCGCGAGTATTGCATGCGGACACTACTCGGATGGGCGACGGCTCGATTCGAGGGGGGGGGGGGGGGATTAATAAAGAAAGTCAATATTTTAAATCGTTTATATTATTTTAAGAAAAAATGCATTATTTTCACTGTTTAATAACAATGGCATCAAGGTATTAAAAAAAGTTGATAATGACTCTGGTATCGCGCGAGTTTATCGTGTTGCACGCGGACACGATTCGGATGGATGACCGCTCGATTCCATGGGGGGGGATTAATAAAAAAAAGTCGATATTTCAAATCATTTATGTTAATTTATGAAAAAAAAACACTATTTGCACTGTTTAATAACAGTGACATGAAGTTAAAAAAAGTTGAGAATGACTCGAGCGTCGCGCGAGTATTGCTTGCGAACACTACTCGGATGGTTGACCGCTCGAAAATTTGAAAAAAAATTATGAATTAAAAAATACAATTCTTCATGTTGTTTACGAGAAGTTATTGAAAAAAGTACTGATAAGTACTGTTTAAATGACAGTTATATGCTATGAAAAAAATAAAATGAGAAAATTGCGATTTTCAGAAAGTACAGTAAGCATTTTCAAATATTATTTGAATGCAATTGCAAAAAAATTGGGTCGAACGAATTTTATTTTGTATTATTACAATTAATATTCGTTTAGAGTTGAGATTACAACCCGGCATTAGTCGAATTGGTAGCGTCTCAAGTTGTCACCTGGGCGATCGAGACCTGATAACTTTTTTATTTTTTTGTTGTTTCACAGCATATAACTGTCATTTAAAGAGTACTTATCAGTGCTTTTTTCAATCACTTCACGTGAACAACGTGAAGAATTGTATTTTTAAATTCACAATTTTTTTTTAAATTTCCGAGCGGTTACCCATCCGAGTAGTGTCCGCATGCAATACGATGAGCTCGCGCGACGCTCGAGTCACCATTGACGTTTTTTTTAACTTTATGCCACTGTTATTAAACAGTACAAATAGTGTTTTTTTCCATAAATAAATATAAACGATTTGAAATATTTACTTTTTTTATTTATCCCCCCCCTCCCTGGAATCGAGCGGTCGCCCATCCGAGTAGTGTCCGCATGCAACACGATGAACTCGCGCGATGCCAGAGTCATCATCAACTTTTTATTGAACTTCATGCCACTGTTATTAAACAAGTGTTAATAATGCTTTTTTTCTTAAAATCTAAATGATTTGAAATATTGATTTTTTTATTGAATGTAATTGCAATATATTTGTTCTAATTGCAATGAACAATTCGGAAAGTTTAATTTCATTGTATTGCGCAAATATTCAATCGGAAATAGCATTTGATTTTCATACAAATTGAAGAATCAACAATTTTCTGTAAATTGCACTAAAGATTATTACTAAAAATGTTTTTTTTTTAAACAGCAATAAATGATTTTAGAAGCTCCGTAAATCGTCATTGCAAATAATTAATCAAAAATTGTATTTTCGTCCAGTGGCAATTCAAAATCATCGACATTTTTTTTTGTTGCCTTTAACAATTAATTCGAAAGCTGATAGCTAACGCAATCAGTTTTTATCGTTCCTTCTTACATTGTTGCGCCCTCACTAACACTACCTCGCTCTATTCATGTTTTCGGGAACGTTCGACGTTCCACACTCTCTCACACCAACGCACACACACTATCGACCTCTTTCACACCACTACTCGCCGTGTAGCCTGCTTATTCGACGCGTCCTATTGGCTGAACTTAATTAATTAATATCTAATCAGGGGGGCGTCGGAGGAAAAAATGGAAGAGGACTTTTCGGTCCAGAATCACCCCATCTACCCACCCCTCAAAGGTCGGTTGACCATTATGGGACAGGCTGTATATAAAGCCTGTCCCATAATAGTCAACCAACCGCTGAGGGGTGGGTATGTGGTGAAATTCTGGAGCAAAAAGTCCTCGGTTATTTTTTCCTCCGACGCCCCCCTGACGAGATATTAATTAATTAAGCCCAGCCAATAGCACGCGCCGAATAAACGGTCGGCACGGCGAGTAAATGGTGTGCGTGAAGGCGTAGAGCGTCTGAAAGTGTGCATGTAAACGCGCGAGTAAGACTGATAGTGTGCGTGCGGTGGGAGAGATGCGAACTTCGAGCGTTCTCGAAACATAAATGAAACATAAATAAAACGCAATAGCGCTAGTGAAATAGGAACAATATAAGGAGGGAACGATTGAAAATTAAGAGCGCGTTCTGCGCGATTATTCTTTCAAAAAATTGTAAAAAATAGAAAAAAGGTCGAAAGATAACGTTCCTTTGACTATCGTCTTTGTTAATTAACAATGATGAATTTCCACATGTAACTCATTGTGACGTCAAACGCACTCGAGATCTAAAAACCTTCCAAATGGTCGTTCCCTTTTTGCCCTAGCCTTTCGACCAATAGACTGGATGGGGATCTTTGATTGAGGAGTGCAAATAAAAGTGGAAACGTAGTGTCGGATTTTACTTGACTCGAAGAGTCTATATTTTAGGAAACAATTATGAATATCACAAATACAACGATTGATGGACCTACAATTTGTTAATGATGCAGACGGCAGAACAAAATCGATCAGTCGAATAAACGTGGAAATCTTCGTTGACCTTGCGTTTCTCGAAATATCTTCAGCAATTCTTAACTCTTCTTTTACTTAATACTTTTCAATTTAAATGCTAAGCTCTCAATATTTTCTCCATTAACCCTTTAACGTCACAAAGACACTTTTCAGTAGTCCTCTTTTCGACGTCATTATTTCCCATGAAAATGTCGGCGAAAAAATTCCTAAAGTACCTTCTCAACTATTTTCAAGGGTGCTCTTTCGAATGACGCAACATAAATTTCGATAACATTTTTTTTTATATCATATTTTTGCAAAATAAGTTGAAAAGACACGAATTTTTGAGTGACATTTTTTTTCATTTTGAATTTCGGAAGTCTTATCGGATTATTTTCGCACCGTAAAGTGCTGTAAAGGTGTCCTCGATAGTTGTATTTTCGAAACATGCAAAAATAAAATTTTTTCTCCGACGTTATACCTGCAAAAAAACAACAAATAGACTAACAAATTTTCTCTGTTTTGGAGTTCTCAAATATTGTAATAGGAACGATTCTTTTACGGTCACATCTAAATTGGGTCTTGTTTTCGGGGGTTTTTCCGGTCGCTGATCAAAAATTTGACATTATTTTTGCAACACTAATTTGTTTAAACAAATGACTTGACCAATCAATGTCACTATGTGAGTTGCATATGGTTTCCGATGTTTTTTGGGTCCCTCGTCGAGAATTTGACATGGTTTTTGCCAAATTAATTTGTTTAAACAAATTATTTAAACGATCATTGTCACTATGTATGTTGCATATGGTTTTCGATGTTTTTCAGGTCGCTCGTCACGAATTTAGCATTATTTGTGCAAAATTAATTTGTTTGAACAAATTGTGACAAAATTTCAAAATCTTCCACGAGTGCAATCTACGAGAAATAGTAGTGCAAGAATGTGCGTCCAATTTCTATTTCGAAGATAATGTTGAACGTTGCTGTGAAATTGTTATCAAAGTTATAAACACATAGTAAACATATGACATGCTTTGCTATCGCTGAACCCAACATGGAATCTAACACAGAATTTTGTTTCATCTCGTATCTCGTTTGGTATTCACATCGTTTCTTATCTTGCTTAGTATTTGAAAATATAAAAAAAATTTAAAAAATTTTAAAAAATTCATAAAATAAAAAATAAATAAAAAGATGATTCCCAATAACATGCACCCCCTCGTGGTCGGAATCGGGCAACATCGGTTGGGTTACGTGATGGCAAAGCATGTTATATATTTCCTATGTGTTTATAATTTTGATAGTAATTTCACAGCAACTTACAGCATCATCTTCGAAATAGAAATTGAACACACATTTTTT
The DNA here is from genome assembly GCA_959613375.1 of Heteropelma amictum. NCBI lineage: Eukaryota > Metazoa > Arthropoda > Insecta > Hymenoptera > Ichneumonidae > Heteropelma > Heteropelma amictum. The sequence goes on from OY390721.1 coordinate 15,691,266, forward strand.
GCACTATTGTTTTCCGTAGATTGCACTCTTGGAAGATTTTGAAATTTTGTCAAAATTTGTTTAAACAAATTAATTTTGCAAAAGTAATGCCAAATTCGTGACGAGCGGCCCGAAAAACATCGAAAACCATATGCAGCCTACATAGTGACAATGATTGTTTGAATAATTTATTTAAACAAAGTAATTTGGCAAAAACAATGTCAAATTCTTGATCAGCGACCCGAAAAACCTTCGAAAACGAGAGCCAATTTAGATGTGACCGCAAAAGACTCGTTCCGATCAGAATATTTGAAAGCTCCAAAACAGAGAAAATTTGTTAGTCTATTTGTTGTTTTTTTGCCGGTATAACGTCGGACAAAAAATTTTTTTTTTGCATATTTCGAAAGTACAACTATCGAGGACACCTTTAGAGCACTTTGTGCCCCGAAAATAATCCGATAAGACTTCTGAAACTCAAAATGAAAAAAAATGTCACTAAAAAATTCGTATCTTTTCAACTTATTTTGCAAAAATATGATATAAAAAAAAATGTTATCGAAATTTGAGTTGCGCCATTCGAAAGAGCACCGTTGAAAATAGTTTACAAGGTACTTTAGGAATTTTTTCGCTGACATGTTCATGGTAAATAATCACGTCGAAAGGAGGACTTCTGAAAAGTGTCTTTGTGACATTAAAGGGATAATTTAAATTTTTCTACTATTTTTAATGTTTTCTTCTTGTCTTGAATTTATTTATTTTCGGTCTCTTCTTTTTATTTTGGTCTCGGTACTTTTAAAACAATTACTACAACTCAATTCTTTAACTGACGCTAAACAACTTTGACTCTGACTGCAACCGACTTGACTGGAACTCACTCTAACTGATTTTCCTTCCACACGTCTTTTTATAATTTCGGTTTAAAGCGTTCCGAAATTTTAAGTAGTGGTAAAGTTTAACCAATGATGTTCCATCTTTATATTAATTTTCCCTTTTCTTAAACTTAACGGCCTGATGCTTCGGAAGAGCACAATCCCCTCCACATAGGTTACGCCTCCCTGACGGCCAGAGATGTTGTTTTGGGAAGGCCCATCTTCCCTCCACAACTTACGTCTTATGCATAATATCGAATAAAATACTTTCATTTTTAATATTATTCAATGTTTGTCAAATCGTATATTGTTATTTTGAATGTTTTTAGCATTTGCTTTGTGATTTTCCCATCGTGTCTCTTAATGTTACATTTATTTAATAGAATTAAATGTCTTTTCTTTTCGTGTCGCCTGTTTCGATGTTTATAATTATTCCAAATGAATTTTCTGTTATCTTCATTGTTATTTTGTTGTCTCATTACCATTTATCAATTATTAATTTCTTTATTATAACTCTGAGTTTTTTATTTGTCTGTTTACAATGTTTTACTGTAAAAAAACATATTTTAACGTTGAGAATGTTTGAAAAGTGTTTCATTTCGTTTGAAGAGGGGCTGCATGAAGTTTCGTGAGAGGGGGAATATTTAAGATCTTGTTTTTCTTGGGAATCTTTAGTATTCAAAAACCTTCATGTTTCCTATCTTGGAATGGCGTCTACTAGTCGCGAGATAAGTAGTACTCGAAAGGTTGCGGCATCCTATATCACTCCCTTTCGTGAGAATGCATTTTCTCGTTCTCATGCGTTTCCGCTTTCGGTCCGTTGGTATTTTTTTAACACGTGTGTTTTTTAAGAAAAACAAACTCGTAAGTAGTTTACATAAAGAAAATGTTTGTAAGGGTCTAAATGTTCTGTGTAATAGTGTAATATTGCAACGTTATCTAACGAATTTCTCGAAGAGAGAAAAAAAAAGAAATACGAAGTTCCGACTAACGTCACATTATTCACCTATAACGTAACCTCGAAGGGCTACAACGCCCTAAAGTGCGATCTCCATGGTGCGATCATACGTCAACGATATTTATTAACTAACATTAATTGAAAATTTAATAAAAAATTTGAGTTGAAAGACAACAACCAATCCTTCTAATAAATCTCAATAAATTTGTATTCCCTCTATGTGTTTGAAATGTTTTAATTTCAAAAATCTTGCGAATCATTACGTTATGTAATGTCTAGCGAGATAAAAAATATTAAAAATTGGCTATGCAATCAACAATGTACGATATAATAAAAAAAGGACTGTTAAAGGTTTTTCGTTATTGTTTCTCTTTTCTTTCTCTCACTCTCGATAATTCGTCACCCATTTTGGCAGGATCATGATAAGGGGGAGGGGAGAGAGAGAAGCCCGAACGCGGTGTTGGCCGGCCATTAGCAAAAGTATATTGAAGGAATACAATTAGAGACTATAAATAATCCCAGAAAAAATCGTCTACGACGAAAAAAAAATTGGACAAGTACTTTGTCGTGTGCTTGCTCTATTCTTCTATCACCCGCAAAACTGGACGCGACAACAAAAAACCTTTGATATCATTATATTGGTCAAGTTATGAATGCTTATCATGTAGTCACAAAAACCACACCACATGAGTAAAGCTGTTCGTAAAACGTGCATCACAAAAACCACACCATATGAGTAAAGCTGTTCGTAAAACGTGCAAAACCACTCCATGAAAAAAAGTACTTGGCGCATGTTTAATATACTTCATACTTTGTAGAAGATGTAACTCTTTTTTAGAATGCCGTATGACGTATATTAAAAATGCGCCAAGTACTTTTTTTCATGGAGTGGTTTTGCACGCTTTACGAACAGCTTTACTCATATGGTGTGGTTTTTGTGATGCACGTTTTACGAACAGCTTTACTCATGTGGTGTGGTTTTTGTGACTACATGATGAACATTCATAACTTGACCAATATAATGATATCAAAGGTTTTTTGTTGTCGCGTCCAGTTTTGCGGGTGATAGAAGAATAGAGCAAGCACACGACAAAGTACTTGTCCAATTTTTTTTTCGTCGTAGACGATTTTTTCTGGGATATCATTCGTTTTGGTAAAGATTTAGTTTTACCAACAAAGTATATCGAATTTCTTAAATGAACTGATTTTAAATCAATATTGATAGAGAGAAATCGTTTGACTAATAACTTTACGATTGAGTCAAGTTGTTGTTAAGTTAATTGTTCTTCTTACCTTTGTCGATCTTGTTACTGTGAATTTTTTTTTTTTATGTATTCGTTTTTATTTATTTTTTTTCTACGTTAAATTAACAGATGAGGTTATGTATGATACCGGTAAACTGAAACCACACTGTTTTTTAATGCACCATTAGCGATCTATGTGAAGTTGGCCATCTTTGTATGCATTTATTTTTGTTTCATCCAAATCTCACGTCGATGGTTATTTCATCAGATTTTATTTACGAAAATATTTTCATCTTACTGGAAAGGACTTTTCACTGTTTGAAATCCATAAGAGCCGACGTTTTTTTCTAATCCACATTTTATAAGTTTGTTCGAAGAGGTTAGAAAACGCGTATCGTAAACTCAGTTTGCGGGAAAAAGATACGTCGAGATACTCGAGATATGATATGAAGATACTCTCGTTCATTCCATTATACAGCATGTAAACGCGGTGGAAACTCGCCCTGCGTGACCGAAAACTAGTCGCGCTCATGAAAATCCGGCATGCGTGACATCTCAAGCAGACGCTACAGCGTCAAAACTAAGGCACGCATTGGAATCATGAAATTAATGAAACACGAAAATCCGACGTCTGGGCGCAATTTTATCGACACCAATCGACAGATCGTTATCACATTACCTAATGAAACTGTGATCAAAAGTTAATTTCATTCTTTGGATCGATCTAAAATTAATGGGAAAAGGTCGGCAATGCGCGTGAAAGTAGTTTGTTCGGGAAAAGATACTCGGCGAGCCTCGGGACACGTACTTGTCCCGAGACTCTGCCGAGTCTCTTGATAGCATAAATACAGTGAGTAATATAACAACGATGCCGTAAAACGGTACTCTCGACTCGCATACAAAATACACGACGAATACTCGGGCCTACACTCCATCCGGTACGTTACACGGGTGCGCCACACGCCCACTCTACTGCGCGTCTCACAAACAACACCTCTCGCTTCACCGCGACGACTGCGACTGCTCGTCTACGACTATCTCTCGCTTCATCTCGCTCTCTGACTGCCGCGTGGCACTCATGTGCGCCACCTATACAGCTATAATAGCGCGCGAGAATTTAACTCTCAGTGTAGCCTTTAACAGGACCTATCATCGATTTTACGCGATCGTCATTAAATTGTTTACTGCAGTTTTCAATCGATTCAATTTATCAGATTGTCCTTAATTTAAAATACATTCTCTAATTTCAATTTTTTCGGTAACAAATCAAACTTCTTGAAAAAGATTTTTATTGCAATGTATTAAAAAATTCCAATGATTGTAAATTGCAACTGAAAGAAAATACATTTTTCACTTAGGTTTTTCGCAAATACATTAAATTACACTTCTACAAATAATTTGTTGCAGTTTTTGGAAAACTCAATTAAAAAAAAAATCTTTATTGCAATTTATGGAAAAATATTGGCTTTGTAAATTGCAACGAACGTAAATCGTTTTATTCATTGAATTTTTTTTGTAATAAAACGATATTGATTGTTTGATTTGCTCATTGTAATTCGAATAAGAAAATATTGCAGTTACATTGAATTCAAGTCTTTTTATTTAATTTTTTCGCAATGACGCGAAAATAAATTTTATTTGGATATGGATATCGGCCGTACTCGGATGGGTGACCGCTCAATTAGAGGGGGGGTACGAAAACTGACCAAATTACATCCCATACGGTATTCAAAAAATTTCTTCTCTTGTCATCGCAAGAAAATTAAATAAAAAGAATTGAATTCGGTGTAATTGTAATATTTGTTTATTTAAATTACAATCAGCAAACCAAAAAATCAATTCCGTTGTATTGCCAAAAAATTTAATGGAAAAAACAATTTGCTTTAGCTGCAATTTGCAATAAAATTTTTTTTCAAAAATTGGGCTTTCCAAAAACCGAACTAAATTATTCGTGAAAGTGTAATTTAATGTATTTGCAAAAAAATGAAATGAAAAATGTATTTTTTTCAGTTGTAATTTAAAATCAACGGAATTTTTTAATACATCGCAATAAACAATTTTTTCAAAAAGTTTGATTTGATACCGAAAAATTGCAATTAGAGAATGTATTTTGATTTAAGGGCAATCTGATAAATTGAAAGTATCTTGAGTATTGCAGTAAAGAATTTCATGATGATCGCCTGAAATCGATGATAGATGCTTTTTTATTATATCGCACATTGTTAATGGCATGGCCGATTTTTTTATTTTTATCTCGCTAGAGATTACATAATGTAATGATTCGCAAATTTTTTTAATTAAAAAATTTCAAACGCATACAGGAAATAGAAATTTATTGAAATTTATTAGAAGGATTGGTTATGGTCTTTCAACTTAAATTTTGTATTGAATTTTCAAGTAATGTTAGTTAATAAATATCGTCGACTCATAATCGCGCTTCAGAGCGTTGTAGCGCCATGAGTATGGAACGTATTGAACGAACAGTAAGGAAAGAAAGAGCATAAGGAAAGCGATCTTTTCGAGAGAAAACAAGGAGAGCAATAATAGGAGTACATGGCAAAGTGTAACGGGATAAAGAAAAGAGAGAAAGAAACTTCTAATTTGGAACTACAAAGTGAGATAAAGACAGAGACAGAGCGAAAGACAAATACGGACGAAATATAGGGAATATAGGGGAACCCTGGCAGATTCGTTGACACCAGTTAGATGTCAAAAAAGAACAAAACACGTCTCTAGAATTGCAGTCACCGGATCGTTGAGCCGAATCGGACGTGACGTTGCAGTGACTACAAATTCATAGTCAATTGACTCAAACTTCGGGCCGCTTCTGAAGTCAAGTTGACTCCAAATCTGGAGCCAATTATATTTTTGATCCTCTCGATTTTTATTGATCTACTCACTGCAATGATTGTCCGGAAGAGACGAGTAACTCACGGCTTCCTGCCCTCTTGTGCACCGTTGTTTTTTTTTAAACGGAAAAAATTACGAACATTTCGCTCTTGGGACACCTGGGTGTAGCGGCGGTCACTATGTATATACCGGTACTATTTCCAGTTTTTACTTTAGATTAAATTTGTATTAATATTTTTTGGTAGTAATAACACTCAGACATAAATAAACTTATAAATTAACTGTCCTCATCTTCCCTCTCTTCCTCATTGTCATTGTTTTCGTCGTCATTGTTGTTGTCAGCGACGCCGTTCTCATCTTCCTCGTCCTCGAGCGGGTTGGCAAAATAATTGACCGGAGATTTGGAGTCAATTTGACCCTGCGAGTGAGCAGATTGGGAAAATAATATTTTAACGGACACCAGATATGACGGTTAATGAATTCGCCAGGCAAGAAAGAGCGGAGACAAGCGGAGATGGTAAAGGGACGGCACAGGGCAGGCCGAGCGCGCGCGGAGGCGGCCGTTCACGGATATCAACAGAGCGAGCGAGACAAACGATTGCGCGACAATTTAATTAGTACTGCGAGGTATCCGAAATACTTGGGATTAAAATAGGTCAAAATTTAAAGCACCAGCGAGTATATAATAAGTACACTATGGAAACATACACACACATATAGATTTAAGGAATTTATGTAATAAAAGAAATATTGAATGAATGATAAAAGTGAGTCATTTTATCCACCGTGTGTCTAACAATTAATCTGATCTCTGATCGAGTCTCGAATTTTTAGCTTCGCACTTTTGTTCACTTGATACTGATCTGGACCGTCCCTCCTGAACGTTTGATAAGGCGTTTCTTCTGTTAGTCTGTTTTTTGAATGATAGTACATCATTTATATTATACAGATATTATAGATCGAGCAGAGAAAAATATATTGAAAATGCGTCAAGGATGGACCCTCCGATTTGATCTCCAAACGACTTCTTTATAAGAAATGTAAATATAATACAAACATGTTCATGGCGTTCGATGATTTGTTATTTTCTGTTCTCTTTCCGTTATTTTTATCTGTATATTATAAAGTACTTTAGGTCGAGATGCGGCCGCTTCTCTGGATGAGTATTTCCCTCGTAAGAAAAACGAAGATAAACTTGGTAAGCTCGCATTCCACGGCATATTTGTTACAGTTATTTTTGTTATTAAAATTCTCGGATATTTTCTGAACACCGATAAAAATAGAAGTGTACATTTCTGCGGTTCGTCTTCCAGTAAGTGAAGATCCAAAATGAATGCATCGTTAAAAGAAACGGAAAATCTTACAATATTTTTTCGTCTTTATATGTTATTCTAATAATTTTCGTAATAATGTTTTTTGCTCCGATGTGTTATTTAATCAGAGTAAGACCGCGTGTCTCGTCTTTTTCTACTGCCAATGAATGCTTTTTAATTAGCTCGGACAAAAAAAGAGAAGAGGGAAAAGAAGAACAAGACATCGAATATATATACTGTTGCGCGTGATTTATTTTCGTCGATGATGACATCGTGAACCTAATGATCCTGAAGATAGGGTGGGAAAAAAAACAATTTTCGTACAAGTTTATGAACTGTATACATGTGGTATGGGAGTTGACAAAACAAGGATACTCTAAAATTGCGTTCATCAAGTCATGAATCACTGAGGATATTATTGCAAAGATTTTTTAAATTTTAATTTTGCACAATACGTATTATCAAAAACGATTTTCTTTATTTCAATGCTAAACTATGTTGGCTGGAACTTTTCTAGATTTAAGTTCAATCGAGTATAGAGTTAGGTTTTTGCAGCGAGGGTTTCATAATTTGCCACTTAGGCAATCGTTTTTTTCCAACACATTATAAGGCAATGAAGTTGGGTATTCCTGATCGACAAAGTTATCCGATGATAATTTATAGGTACAAATATAGAATGTAAATAATTGCAATGTAAAGAAATATACAAGGTGACCCACATCAAGTATCGAACCAGGATCCACAGAATCCACAGGAACTGTGGATTCTGGGAGACAATCTAAGCAAAATTATTCGGCCGTTTAATTTTTTTTCAAATATCTAAATAAGAAGCAATACAATTTCAATATTCTATGCCAATCAAAAGCTCTTATTTAGCCATATTGGAAGAAAAATCCTTTATTCCGACCGAAGTCTACTCTTTCCGAATGAAGCAGCAATTGACTATTATCATTTATTGTGCAAAAAATCAAAATATTTTTTTTCGAACTGATGCAGAAACTGTAAACTACATATCCATGAATAGTTCGCTTATGGTTATGAAAATGTTTCCAGTTATTACTGGAGGCCCCTGCCGCAGAGGAAATAAAGCACGCAATCACATTGAGAACAGAACTAAATCATTGCATTTGCTGTGCATTGCTGTGCATTGCTGTGCATTGCTGTGCATTTGCTGTGCAATCAGTGCATTTTCTGCCCTGTGAAAGTATTGTTTGACAAGACAATTTTCTTCTCATGTTACCTGCATTGAAACTAGGAGTTTCATTGCCTGTTTAGCCAATCGAAACGAGCGAATTTTAGACCGATCCGAAGTAGAGCAGAAAACATTCATTGGGACGGCCAGTGGGCTGTTGCCAGGCCTCGACTTCGGCTCGGGCACTTTACATTCGTCTGAAATCGTTTTATTTCGTCCCTAGCCACACAATATACTATTACATTTGAGAGCTATAATACTATGATAATAACATGATTTTAAAGTAGACAGAAGCTTTAGATAAGCAAATTATCTTTTTGATTGGAGCTATATCGTTCGAAAATTATTAGTATCGATTTCGTTTTCTTCTTAATGTGACTGCGTGTTTTATTTTCTCTGTTGTGGGGAATGCCTGTAATGATTTTAACACATTTTTATTATCTCAAGCGAACTGTTCATGGATGAGTACACGGCTTCCGCATCTGTTCGAAAAAAATGTTATCGTAGGAAATTAATTTTTTTGCACTATTAAATAACAAGAGTCAATTGTCGGATTATTCGGTAAGAGAATCTGCAGTCTTTCATCAGAATAAAGTATCTCTTGCGGCACATCACATTTTCTCAAACATTTCAAATTTTTGAGCCTTGATTATACGGACCTGAAGCGTCTTCCAATCTGGCTAAATGAGACTCTCTGATTGTGTTAGAATGATGGAATGCTATTGCTTCTCATTAAAAAACTATTTGAAAAAAAATAAAACGGCTAAGTAGTTTTGCTTAGGCCGTCACCCAGAATTGCTGGGTTCTATACTTGATGTGGATAACCCTGGATTAATCATTTTTTTTTTTGTAATGAACAATTTCATTCGTACTTTAATGCTCACGAAAATCCTTGTATCCTGAATTTTCTTCTATGATAGCAGATAACAAACATTTTTACTGCAATGCGTGCTTCGTCGAACTATTTTAAAGACGTAGTCTTTTTTTCATTTACGTAGATTTACGTTTACTTACTCTGCTGGTGTTATACGTTTTCTCCCGATAAGTTTAAAGATATTTTCTGGTATATTTCATAAAATATTTTGGTTCTCAAAAGTAGCATTTTTTTTCGATGCGATGAACAAACATTCATTCGGATAGAAATAAATTAGGCCGCTCACATGTATTAAGTAAACATGCTGGGTGACGAACAATACACACGCGCGTAAGCATAGTTTTAGGTGTGTTCGAATAAAACTGGCTATGCTTGATCAAAGATTTAATTAGGTCATGTAAACGCTCGTACATACTTTTTCTTCGGTCTGTTCATCCATGTTTTATTTTATTTATTTTAGTTTAACGAATAATTTATTCATATATCCAAGACATCCAATTAAACATGAAGGCTCTCCGAAATAGCGGTATTTCTTCTGCGCGCGTTTGAATTCTATCGCACAGTGGAATAAAGGGAAACGACTGAGCTGATGAAGCAGCCAAAACTGCAACCACCAGGCCGGATAATAGCATGCCTTTATCTAATACGGAGTATAAAAAAATCTTAAACGGATAAAAGAGAAATGCCATCCCATTTCTCTTGCAATGGTCATGGCAACGTCATGGCAATCTGCAACTCTCTCCAAACTTCACAATATCAGGAACAATATATGGGATAGATTACTTGATGACGAAGAAAGGATAGGACAAAGTACTATCACACGCCTCCGTATAGGCTACACTGACATTACGCAGATACACCTTATCAAGCGCATACTAGCCCCAGTTTGCAGCGTACCCTTCACAGTAGAGCAGTTCATAATCGACTGCCCCGAATACCTCAACGCCCGGAAAAAACGACCTGCTCTGTAGTTTAAAACAATGTCTGACTGACTCCAACACAGGCTAAAATTAATTAACTATTGTAAACAAGTCGACATATACAACTTAGTGTAACGACTTTTTGACTAAGCATGTAGTGCGATTTCAAGATAAATACCTCTTTCTGTTGCCATAATATTCCTTGCATATTTTGTGAAATTCATGTATTTGTATCTAAATGGTCGCCAATGACCTAAATGCTGGCGAGACTTAATAAAAAAAAATTTATTCAAGCCTTAAAATGACATCAATATATCAGTAAATGTTGCATTTTTTAAAAATAAAGTGTCTTTTTCTATATTGAAGAAGTAACAAGCGATCGCTTAAATGTCTAAATATACAACTTTTTTCTTTGTGTATATGTTATTTATATTGACCTTTGAACATTAATTTTGGCAGGAGACACAAACAAAGGGACGTTCATTAACTCGCGAAAATGTTAGTCCTAATAGCAGGTTTTAATGATTTTTTTTGGTTCATGATGATACTTTGGACATTTCGGAATGTCGATAAGAAAAATAGCAGAATTTATATGAAATGAAAATTGTATGGTTTTCAATGTTGAAGTACAATAAAAAAAGAGTCATTTTCTTCTTACATATTTTTTATTTAATACAGGTTGGATTTAAGATTCAGGCTTCAAACAAAACCGACTGTTAGGGAATTTTTCTATGAGGCCATGTTATTTAGAATAATTTCCAGAATAATTACGACAAATTGCACAACAGAGCTATACAGCATTAAATATGTGATCACAATTGAAAATTTGTTTAAAGAAAAAATTTGCGCTATAGGGGAAAATAAATAAGAAAAACTAATGTGATTAATTCTATTTTCATATGTTCGATATTAAAGCCACATTTCACAAATAAATTAACCAATTACGGGCAAGAAATGCACAATTCTTACTTGGTTTTGGAGCTTTATTCTTGACAGAAAAAAAATTGATAACAATTCCAAAACCGTCGATTTCACTAATTTCGAGGGCGCTCTTTCGATTGGTGATCTCAGGATTGCATTCTGATGGCTCTAAAAACCAATACAGCGCATTTCAAATAAAAAGTCATGAAAAAAAACTTTTTTTTCCATGTTTTCTTTTTCCCATCGACAGAGTGATGAAAATGGTTCAGCAGTGCAACCAATAGTGCACAAAATAGTTCAACTTTATATGAAAATTTTCTGTTCGGCTCCAGATCAACCTAACCCATTGAAAATTGCGATAAAGTCACAAAAAATACATAGAATGATAATATGGAGGCTATTGGTCGCATGTTTTTCTAGTTGTCCAATTTTCATGAAAAGTCATATATGAAGGTTTTTAAGGGGTGCTAACAAATCCGTAATAAGCGACCTCAAGAATGCATTCTTAGAGCCATCACAATGCAATTTTGAGATCACCAATCGAAAGAGCGATCCCAAAAATAGTAGAATAGGTGGTTTTGGAATTTTTATACATTTTTTTTCCTGTTGAGAGCAAAGCTCCAAAATCAAGTGAGACTTGTACTATTCTTGAACGTAATGGGACTTGATTGAAAATAAAAACTGATTATTAAATATTTAATACTATAAAGTATTAAGCCTTAAAAGGCTTAATTCTCTCGCGTCTCCTAACATAACAATCGATCGATTGCTTTTTGTATTGTGAAACAAAGATTGTTAAACGCCACAAGAAACAATTAACCTACCAGCTATCGTTACGCATTCCGGAACGACGTGTTTATTTGCAATGAAGTTTTCATAAATTGTCGCAGCTTTTTCTTTTAAAAAAGTGTCTCAAGTATTTCCTTGGAGCCTTACTTCTTTAATCGATCATTTAGAAATGATAGCAAGTTGACTGAATCTATAGAATTTACCAATCAGGAATATCTTTCATTTTTATCTTGTCTAGCGTGACAATTACCTTAACATTTTTATGATGCCTGGGTGTGTAACCTGTATTTTATATGAGATAAAATGAATCGAGTGCTTGATAGAATTACCTAATTCTCAAAAATATTCCGATAATAATGTCTCTATCCGTAATTTTCTTTTCGATTAATTATTCCCTCACTTTCGTACGTTCAAACGTTTGCAGCCGGAAAAGCAAAAAAAATAATTACACATTGAATTGGAACGTCATTCCTTACAGACAAATTCAAATCCGTCAAATAAAATGTTGATGGGATCCAGAAGTTCATCCTTGAGGGAAAAAATATCACGCAGTTGTTGTCGTTTTATTCGTTCCCTGATTGGTCGGTGAAAAAACAATGAGTTTCTCGGGAAAATTCCGTTTGCTTTCTGATGCGCGCTTTTGTTTTGTTTTTGCTTGAATTTGACAGTTTCCGGATTTTGACAGATTAAAGTACATATAAAATGAAGGCGCTGCAGCGCAATCGTGGGATTGCGCGTGTGAGCACGAGGATCCATCCCTAGTTTATTTCATGAAGGAAATGGTATTTCGCTTTCACGAACACGTTCTCGGAATGTCGGCTTGTATATGTACGATTCAAGTGTTTCTCAACTAGCGAGAATAATTTTCTTATCTTCAGTGACGAGGCAGATATCGGCAATCACAAATTTTCGAGACCAGCTTAGAGTAAGTATTTGTAAGAATATTTAAAAAAAGGCAAATAAATGAAGGAGCATTGCTTAAATATATTTCGCACAATTTTTATTTATTTTTGAGTAGTCTATGGTTTATTTGAATTAATTTCTACTTTGATCTAATTTCCGAGGTAACTATACGAATAATTAAAAGTATTATTCTCGTAATTACGGGTGATCGTTGTATATTAATTGGGAGATTGACTATTCTCCGAAATAATTTCGCCAAACTGTGCTTTGATTTAATGAAATAGATAGAAAGTTTCAATACACGTCATAAATGTCACGAATCGCAATGTATAACGCGACAATTTTGTGAAATTTGTCAAACATCCACAGATGATTCTTGTTCAGATAATGTACTTGATTAAATGATTTCATGAAAATTTTGGATAAATATGCGTGCTGGCTCTGGCATGGCCCATCAATAATCAACGAGCGAACTGATATTTTCGACTGATCCTATCATAAATCGATCTAAGCTACATTTTATCACAACTGATAAAAAAGAAATCATCACGTTTCATTTTTAACCATGGATCAATTACTTTCACCAAAATGTTCGGTAGGCGCAATAAAAAAGAAGATAGAGGTAATTGAGACAGATTGAAAGACTATTTTTATTTTTGTATCGATTACTCAGATTTTTTTTTGTTCTACTTCTGTTTATCGCATTTTATCAACCAGAAAAGCGGATAACGAGGGCTCGAGAGAGTGAGAATTTCTTTTCGAGTAGCGACAGGAATAAAGTGAGTACATGCAAAGTCGGTAGGATATTCTATTACACTCAAAACAAATTTTATTGTACGACGAATATTATACTTTTTCCACTCGATCAGAACATTTAATATTCTCCTTAGAATATTTCGCGACAAATATTCGACGAAAAATAATGAACTTACTCAAGACCTCCGGATGGCAAAATAATATGCATTTTTCTTCATTTTTTCATACAATGTTTACCAAATTCTACAACCTTAAATGAATCGCTCAGGGCAAGGTTATGGTTAAATATGTTATTTTTTCGATTATTTTGACAATTGTTGGTGTGAATAGAAACAAAAATTGCAAGAAGAATTCGAATTCGAATAAATTGTACCTCTTGTAATGTGGCACATGTGTGGCTAGGGACGAGGCAAGACGACTTCCGACGAATGTTAAGCATCACACGAGTCTGAAATCGTGTTTCGTCTCGTGCTACACACTGTATTTTTCGTATCATCTGTATTAAGACTGAAAGTTTCAACGTCGAAAGCCATGCGAAATGACACTATTTTCGACCGATGGTGCATCAAAAAATCAGATCAAACGATGTTTTCAATGGCACGAATATTGTGAGGCTCATCACAAAGAAATGCAATTCTAGCGAGAATAAAATGAAGTTGGAAACTGAATGTCTTCTGCCCTACTTTGAAATCCGCTCGTTTTGGCTGGTTATACAGGCATTGAAACTCGCAGTTTCAATGCAAGTGATATAATATTTTTTTGTTTTTCGGGAGGCAACGTTTTCCTATAGAGAAAAGGAGAAAAAAATCCGTTTTTTATTTAATTCATAAAAGTTCTTTCATCATTTCAAAAACATATTGCATTCTCTCAAAAAATTTAGAATAAACGCTCTCGTTTATTTTGCTCTGCATGACTGTATACGAGTAGCGACGAAACGATAAAACAGATATGAGGATAGAAACGCGACTCGGTTTGCCTGAAGTATCTTGTATACATGCGCGTAAATACTCGAGATGTGCGCGGGTTATCAAACAAATTTTATTTTCGCTCCTTATCACACACTCGAGAATCTTTCGTGTTTTTTCACCTCGCAACTTTGTTTCCGAGCGGACATTGCTACCGGTTGTGTGACGAAAAACGAAGGAAAACGAGAGATATGGGAACAGGCTTGAAATCTTGATTCTGCGCAAATTTCTCGGCCGGTCATAGAATTACATTACACTCAAGGATTCTCATGCGTTTGTTCCGTGATGTTAAACGCGTAGTTGTCAAATGAAAGAATTGCTTTACCTCGAAGCTTTCTCTTCCATTCCCTTTTCAATTAAAAAATAATAAATTTCAACCATTTTTTTCGCTCACAAAATGCACGAGGTGTCAAAAAAGTTTCGTAATTTCTCTTCAAATTACTGGAATCAATTCCATCCACTGCTAATTCCATCAAGCTAATTTGGTAAGAGGTGACATTTTTTATCCGTGTTTTCAATTAATGAGTCATCGATTTACACTCGGCAATTCTAGTGTTATAAAATACTTTTCTGCTTTGGCTATTATATTTCGCGTAAATTTTGAGATCGCCTCAGTCGAGATGTAATAATTGAGCACGATATAGAATTTAGGAAAACCGACCCGAATGAGCTATGAATCGGCGTATTCAGTAGATGAAAAACGGCGTTGAAGTTTTCATCGTCTCTCGAAAATACATAGAAATTCAATTGATCAAGAATAGCTCAGAAAAATCATTGAAAATTTGTGCGAATTTTTTTTGAATTTTGAAAAAATTATAAAAATTTGAAAATTATTCATTATTTCTCGTATAAAAGATTTCTCATTACTTGTGAGAACTGTCCGATCCATTTAACAAGCGGTATCATTTATAGAGTCCTAAACAAAATTGAAAAAAAGAAGTTTCAAAATGTCGGCAAATTTAGAAAAAGTTCTAGTGCATTCGAAAAATGAATGGATTAACTTAGTATAAAAGGAAAAGACGTTCATCGTTTACTTTCAGAATTTCTTTTTTTACCAATTTGTTAACAACTTTTTAATATTGTTATTATTAAAAATCTCTGTGCTCAGTATCTTACATACAGTGGATTTTTTTCAAATTTTTATAATATTGCTAAGTGTACGAAATTCCCACTCTACTTCGGCTTTATTGAGCGTATGGGTGCCATACATTCTTAATACTCGATATACCGGCTCTTTAAGTATACTTATTTTATGCAGTAGAAATTTTTAATGAAATTGCACGATCAGTCAAAATGGCCAGTCTGGTAAATCTAGTATTACAAAACAAAGGGAAAAAACTACTGTACCGATCTATGCATATCTGCAGTTTCCCCGACGAAAGAGAGTGGGTCGAAAGGTATGCGCATTTCAAAGGATCGTTACATGCAGCACACGTTAGGAATTGTCATTGAATGAACTTAGTTAGATGCGAATAATAAAAAAAGATTGAAAAATCAAATCATCGAAAAATTATTTAGCATCACTAACTTTTAGAATAGAAAAGAACAAATTTCAAAGTGCTTTTTTTTATTTGGCTTAACTTTGGCTTAATGGACCGGAAGAAGGTATCACCTGGATAAAGTAAGGGGTAAGGGTGACTTTAGACACGACATTATGCGATGTATATAAGACAGGACCATAGATCCTTAAACTGAAACTGTATATGTATATTTATGAGCTTGCGACAAAGAAAGAGACTCGACGAGGTTTTACAAAGCTTCGGGAGTCGTTGTGGGTCTTGCGCAATAATGGGACCAACTATCCTAACAGCAAAGTGCAATTTAAAGTAGTTTAGGTCCCGACTTTTCTTTACACGCTATCATTGGCTCTTATTTTATAATCAAGGCGAATATGAATGTCACGCGCTTTGATTGCTTCGAAAGCGCGATTTGTACTTTCTTCAAAACGGGAAGTGACGACGGCATGTATAAGTAACTGTGAAAGGATGATTAAAATTCTATCCGCAAGACAAACTACGATATTTGAAATATACGCGTTCCAGTAACGAGCCATCTTGCCTTTTTTTTGTATTTGTGAAAACGAGAATTCTGAATTGACGTTTTCTGATTTCAACGTACAGAATAATCATTAGCGTAAACTGAAAAGAATGTCTTTATTTCTACGTTTTTTTGATTCAAAGTAATTAGACGCTTATCGATTCATTCTGTACAATCATGCAGGGCTGCACATTTCATCATGGTATGTAATCGTTCAACATTAATGGCACAACGGAAATATAAGATTCCGTTCCAGCGTCCACGTTTCCCAAGCGCAAATCTCAAAGTACAAACGAATTCAAGGATGGGCATGTTGGTCAAAGGTTTGGCGATTTCATCAGCATTGAAAAGGCACAATTGTCGAAAAAGAAAAAAAGCAAAACCAGCTTACAACAATGCGGAAATGACGAAAATAAAGAATACACATGATCTATCTTTTATTACAAGTGGACACATCGTTCTATATCTCTCGAAGCTTTCGTGCTCATCACGATATGACAATTAAATGTTTCAAGTTTTATGACAATACGCATGTACTCGGGTAAAGACTTCCATATATTTTTAATACAGTGAGTATTCTGCAAACAGGATGTGCCGTTGACCTTGAATTAATGAGCTCGCAGGTCAGTAATTACGTGATAAATCATTGATTTTATTCTCTTTTAAAACTCATTAACGAACGATTATCAATGAAATGGTCGATTAAATAATATGTCGAACTCTCTTATCGATCTTGCGTCGTAATTATTAATCTTTCAACCCTCGTAAAAAGACTTTTTTTTGTTATTCTTTTTTCAAAATTATTTCTGCATTAGGTGGGGAGAGGAGGGTTGACGATGAACGTCGAGGTCGCGAACTCGAGATACAATTTTCTTCATTAAAAGTTATAGTTTCCCTCGACCGACGGTCCTTAATGTATAATAACTATTATTATATTTTTTTTTCTCCAACGCGTTTAACCTATCTTTTCTTCATTTTTCACACTAAGAAAAAATTGCGGTTACAAGAATTCGTTGTTCCAACTACAAATTTGTCGATTCAATGTGGTCATGGTTATCGAACGGAATTTTACAACACAGTGAATTAAATTGTTACGAATTGATATTGTAATTATTATTTTTCTTTTCTTCTGAGGATACGTTATCTATTTTTTTTCTTGGAGTGCATGAGGAGAGCGCGGGAATGTTTCAGGCCGCAACATGTATTCTTTTGG
This sequence comes from Heteropelma amictum, assembly GCA_959613375.1. NCBI lineage: Eukaryota > Metazoa > Arthropoda > Insecta > Hymenoptera > Ichneumonidae > Heteropelma > Heteropelma amictum. The sequence continues at coordinate 15,709,049 of OY390721.1, forward strand.
CAAGTCTCACGTTAAATCACGTTACAATTAACTAAGCATTTCTGATCATCATCAAGAATTTTATTTTGCTGTCATTTTCTTGCTCCCACGCACGGGCTTTTTTTATTAATCCCTCTTTTCCCTCTGTATTTGCACAACCATCATTTAAACTTAGGTCTATCTTAATGAAATGTGTTCACAGCCACACATTAATATATTTATACATAACATAATATTATATTTATATGTTTATACATATATATGTGCCTCGTCTTTACACCCAATTTTTCCTTGCTCAATCATTTTCTGGTTCTGTCCTTTTCACTACCTGCGTTATATTATTTTTTATTGGCTGCGTTCAATTTTAACATGCATCATACACGCTCGGTCTACTCTGAGTCACGCGACCTTAATTCGCTTATGAATTGCGTCAATATTCACAAGTCCTTCTTCCTTTTTTGTCTCTCAGATCTTTTACTGCATTTTTTCCGAAACAATTTTTACTTTCTCGTTGATTAATGTCTTTTCTATTTTTTTTGTATTTTTTTCCAAATATCCCTGCGAAAATGTATTTCTTCGTATTTCGGAATGACTTTGAGAGGATGATCCTTGGGCGGTCGCTTCCAACGATCGGGGAACTGTATTTTGACGCGGAGTTATTTATATTTCACACGTAATTTCAGAATTATTGATTCATCATCAGAATCCCCTTGAAAATTCACTCAGATATCACCACTTTTTTCAAATGTTTCTCTTTTTTTCATACATTACTCTCTCTCTCTCTCTCTCTCTCTCTCTCTCTCATTTTAGCAGCTGTTAACTCCGGGCTCTTCCTCACTACGTCTCGATATTTAGGCACAGCACTGTTTAATCTTTTATATTTTTACAGGTCGCGTAGTAATGTCCCAAAGAACGAAAAAAATATCAATTACAATAATAGTAGTAATAACAACGTGTAAGTCTCTCGTCCTACTAATGTTCTTGATGCACGGTTTGACAGCAATGAAAATGAGCGTTTTCAAGCTGTTGATAACAGTGACAATGATGATGATGATGATGATGATGAAAATCATAATGATAAAATTGGCCATTATGACGAGAGTCAGTATTAAAAGAAGCTCGCGCGATTTCACAATCGTTGGCATTCCCGTTGGGAAGTTCGCACGGAGAAGGGACGATGATTTCCGAAGATGAATCAAGAATAACGGGGACCGTGTCGGATCACGATGAGCAAGCCATCCACGAAGTACAGGTGCAAGTATAACACGCGGCTGGTACAACCGGTGTGTAGTAGTAACCAGGATTTGGGTAGCCACCGTTCGTCGTGTACAAATAAGTGGTAGGTTGTTGCTGCTGTGATTGTTGCTGCTGTTGCTGTTGATTCGTTACTCTCGCTTGTTCCTGGCACAAGACTTGAAAGGCAAGATTTTCAATGAGCCCGAGGGTCTGTCTTCTCTCGTGTCCCATTAAACAAACGGTCGATTCCTCGACAACGCTGTGCAACAATGTCAGATACTGATATTTGAGGGATTCCTCCTCGTGCCCGACGAAATGATTCCACAGATAATTTTCGAGTTTCGCCTGTTGCTGGCTAACGTCAGGGAAATCAATGAAGAATCTCGAGCACATGTATCTCTCGAGCGTCTTTATGTAGTCCGGTTGCGCTGGTTTGTACATTTTAACGAGTAAATTGCAATATTTCAACAAGCCACCCCCTCGTATTTCCTCTGGATGCCTCGTGGAAATCAGCTTCTTGTGTAGATGATAAAGGGCTTCTTGAAAATCGCCATAAACCGATTCACCGACGACGGTTGGATAAAAGTTTTCGCCGATCGGCAATTTGCTGCACTCGTAAAACAGCAGCAACGAATCGAGGACGATTTGAAAGGAATCAACGGAAAATTCAAATTGCCGTCTCATCGTATCGACAAATTTGAGCTCGACATTTCTATGACCGCGCGAATTACCGAGGGTTATCAGTGACCACCTGTCACCTTCGTTATTAACCTTCACCATTTTACTGACGTAAGCTTCTTTAAGACTGCACGTTGTGATACGCTTGCGGGATACACCCTCCGGCAAAAGATCGAAGAGAGATCCAAGTACAGCCGCTTTGACCTTGTCGTAATTACGCCCGCTGGTAAGTTCGACAGCGAATATAAGATCAAGATCGTTATAAGGCTGTGATTCGGTGGCCAGTACGTGAGAAGCTGCACCACCGTTCAGCCTGATATCCCTTACTCTCATGCCAGCTCCGCCAGCACATTGATCAGCCTCGAGTTTGCTCCTAACAACGGTCACCAAATCTCTCAATCGTACTTCGAGCGTTGGAAAATTGCCTCGCCCGTGTATACTCACGACCTCGTTCATAACATCGTTCAAACGGCGTACTTGCTCAAAACTCAAAACAGCCAACCTCTGTTGAGGATCCGAATAATCATGATTGTTGCTATCGCGATGCATCTTTTTATTGTCATTTACACTCCCTCCACCACCGCCACCTGCGGTAGTCGCATTAGTGTTTTTTCCACTGCTGACGCTGGTCGTACTGATTGAACTACTGAGGCTGCTATTGCTACTGGTGCTGCTACCACTGCTTATGCTGCTGCTGCTGCTGGTGCTGCTGCTTAATGGACTCTTGTTGCCGTTCACCTGACAGAGTGCCTCCATCATGGTGACCCAACGCCGACGTTTCGTGTAGATTTCTAGGGAGCCACACTGGAATCATATGGAAAAACATAAAGAGCGTGGTTCATACATTATTGATATAATTTAGCAGATAACCTTAATATACTCGTATACTATGTAGATATAAATAAACTCATAATTTAGCAGAGAACTTGGGTTGTCGATTAGGATTCGGATTCAGATGCAATATTCAATTGCAACCAGGAGATTATAATTCGTGGACTGTATTTTTATATTGCCACCCACGATATTTTGAGAAGTGATTACATACAATCTACAGTGACGTACTAAAGTTTAGGGCGCCTTGGTTTTCCTTCCGTACTTCTTAAATAAGGGACTGTACGGTCAATTATTAAGAATACAAAATGATTTATACTACATTGCAGCACAAGTTCGTTCAGTTTACAAACGCCATGAATACAGGTGCGCTTGTGTGTTTAGTCAAATGTTATTCAAGCGTGTTCAAAAGGATCGGGCAAATCATGATCAATATCGCTAAAAGCACACGATTTTTACATTTTGCATGCTCTGTTCCGTGCATGCTTTCTTTACTGTTCCTAAATTAGTCGATCGAGCAACATGCCTCGTCACACATCGATACATATGCGCGAAGCTGTTTTGCGACTTTTACGACGCGAAAAAGAATCTCGAGATATTTGGTCGATAGTAGGCATTGGAAAGACTACTGTTAATAATACTATATTAAAATTTGAAGCTATAGAAACTGGAGCAGATTGTCCACGAAGTGGTCGACTGCTAAAAACGTCTCCACGTGTTGATAAACTCATAAAACGTAACTCAATTACGAACGTAAGAAAAAATGCGACGATTATCGTCCAAGTACTTGGGACGGAAAATTTTGTAGACGCGAGCCGCAGCGCTGTCCCTCGGCGTCTGAATGAGGTGGGTTTATACGGGCGTGGTGGCATTAAAAAGCCTCCGATTAGTAACGAAAACAGGAGGGCCCGATTATTGTTTGCGGCGAAATACGGCTCATGAAACATTGAAAATTGGAGAAAAATGATTTTTTGCGACGAATGCAAGTTTCAACTGTTTGGGAGTACTGGAAAAGTGTATGTACGACATCCAGTAGGTAACAGATATGACTCACGGTATCAAATTGGTATGAATTTTGGTACGAACAGAGTGGGTCCATTAGTTAAGATCAATGGAATGATGGACCGCTTTGTATTTAAGAATATATTGGACGAACACATGCTGCCTTATGCTCGAAAAGAAGTGCATCGGGAATTAATATTTTAAGACGATAACGACCCGAAATATACTTCTAAAGTTGTCACCGACTTTATTGCCACGAAAAATATTCGCGTTTTTGATTGGCCGGCGCAGTCACCGGACTTCAATCGAACCGAACATCTGTGGGATGAAACCGGACGACGTGTCCAAAGGAAAAAATATCGCAATATTCGAGAGTTGTGGCCCTCTTTGCAAGAGGAATGGAATAAAATCTCTCAGAACACTCTTACCCGTCTCATCGAATCAATGCCTCGATGTTGTGCTGCAGCGATTAAACCTAGAGGCATGGCGACAAAATATTAAATGGTAGAAAACAATTATCGACGTTATTATTCCGAAAACGAATTTTTGTTATTAAATTAAGTGGTCGCACAGAAATTACCCGATATTTTTGAACACGACAATTTAGTTATTCACTAAAAAAACTATAATATTTTTGTTAAAATGATGAATACTGGACATATAGATAGAATAGTATAGTACGTTGATTTTTTGTTTGAAAATTATTTTTCTTCGTCGCTTTATTAACCAAATAACAGAAAAAAATCGTTTGGTTCAAAACTTCTAAACGCCACTGTATGTGGCTAACGTAATTCAAGACGAACGGGACGTTATTTACAAAGTTGAATACTGCTACATTGCAAATAAATGAAACTTCATTATAATGTAGCAGAGTGCTGATAAGAATTGGGATCGATGATTAAGATCAATAATCAACGGGATAATACAATATTCAATGCAGACAAATTGAACTAACATGTACAATGTAATTCAAAGCGAATGGAACGTCATTTGAAAAGTTCAAATGTGTTTTATTGCCATCGAGTGGAGAATTACATTAATGTAGATTGGGATGTTGTACTATTCAATGAAGGCTAGGAGAGTATACTTGACGCATTGTATTTTTCCCAACCTACGATAATGTCGTGAACCGAATAAAACTCATATGTGCAACGAGTTTTCAGATTTCCGAAATTCAAGAGGATTTGTTCTTTTTTCAGCAATTTTTTGCTACGTTCTTAGAACGGTAAAGAAATTTCATCGCACTCGATCGTGTCGCTTTTGTGACGAAACAACAATATTTTCCACTTAAAACTGCGTAATAAAGTAACTGCGGGTAGCTCTGCAATCATGCGGCTACTGCTCTATCATGAGGGAGAGATTATTGGAATTTCAATTTCAAAAAAATGGATAAATTAAAAAAAATTGGAAAATATTAGTAATGTGCATAATGAGTTTAAGTTTCGTGTGATACCTATTCTTTTCGATTGTCAATTTTCACTTATTCTTTATAAACATTGTATATTTATAAAATAACCTATAATACCTACTCAAGCAAGAACCTTCATTGTTGATTATTTCGATATTTAACTTTATTTAATATTCAAAAATTATTAGAAAGAATGGGTCCCGTAGTTCATGACGACCGTTGGTTAGTAAAGCTCAGTTTTATTTTAATAATCTTCAATACTACCAATGTAAGGACTAATACACATTGAGAATATTCGATTCCAATATTTCTTTTTTTTAATACACATTTTCCATAAACGGAATGACTTTTTGTCCGCTTATCGGACGAATAAATGTATGTTATTTATTCGGGTAGCGGCTCAGTTCACGTGGTATTTCTAGTAGGCGTACATATTATGAGTTGTATCACCTAATATTCGGATGAATCTTGAAGTAGGTAATCTGGACGAATATCATACAGTCTGACCTCTGAATAGAAACCAAAAGCACCCAAGGGGAAGAGTTTTTCGTGTATATCGCATACGCCATCACGCGCGCGTTCCGCGCTTACCGCCTCTGTCTGTCTCTGTGACTCTTTTTCGCATGCGATCCTCTCAACAAGAAACACGCTCACACACGCACACACTCATATTCACGTACGCATGCACACATCGATTTACACTACACGTTCACTCTATTTTGCCCGAACAATGTCTCCCAAGCTGGTTTCTTAACCAGAGGTTCTGCGCACGAAATTCTCGAGTTCGGAGTTCGAGTCCGAGTGGGAGAAGCGCTCGAGTGAGAAACTGGGGAAAGTTTCTTATTGCCGGGTTTCTTATTTGGTGGTCGGACTGTATATATAATCGTCCGGATAAAATTAGCAAAATCGTTAAAGAAGCTATGCGGACGAATAACACACTCGTCCGGATAAAACCTGTATTACAATTCAACGAGCTATCCGGGCGAATAATTTGTAGTTATTCGTCCGTATACAAATCTTGTAATTTTTATCATTATCAGTAAGTTATCCGGACGAATAATATATGTATAATAGAAGCTAGGTTCGTCTCATAGAGACAAACAAAACTAACATACCGACAATCAGTTACTGATAAGATGTGATTATTGTTTGATTTGGTATCATTTGTCATCCGTTACTTTAAAAAAAGTACCGGAAACAAAATTTCGGAAATGTCCCGGATATTAATCGTATTATTCTGTGACGGTCCCGACTGTGTGAAAAAATTCCCAAAAAGGTTGTGAGGCAATGCATTTCTAATGCAAGTTCCTTCTCAGTATGTGTAAGGCCAAAGTTCAATAGTTTATATAAACTATTATAAAATTGTTTTTGTAATTCATACATTTCTAATATTTAATAATGAAATTTTATATTGTCATTGTGTTTTTTGAACCTCATACAGACTCTTCCATGACAAGGTTTTCGTCGACAGCTGATATGTATGCGGAAAATGTTTTGTAGGCAAAAGGTGTCTGCTAGTTGAGCTGGGCGAGGGGTCGAGGGTGCGAGGTGTGTTGATTTTTTCCTGCTAAATTATATCACATTCGTCATTTATTCTTTCAACCCTTTAACGTCACAAAGACACTTTTCAGAAGTCCTCTTTTCGACGTTACCATGAAAATATCAGCCAAAAAATTCCTAAATTACCTTGTCAACTATTTTCAAGGGTGCTCTTTCGAATGGCGCAACTTAAATTTCGATGAAATTTGTTTTAATATCATATTTTTGCAAAATAAGTTGAAAAGACACGAATTTTTGGGTGACATTTTTTTTCATTTTGAATTTCGGAAATCTTATCGGATTATTTTCGAACCATAAAGTGCTCTAAAAGTGTCCTCGACAATTGTACTTTTGAAATATGCAAAAAAAAAAAATTTTCTCCGACGTTATACTCGCAAAATAACAACAAATATACTAACAAATTTTCTCTGTTGTGGAGTTCTCAAATATTGTGATCGGAACGAGTCTTTTACGGTCACATGTAAATTGGCTCTCGTTTTCGGGGATTTTGCGGGTCGCTGATCGGGAATTTGACATTATTTTTGCAACATTAATTCGTTTAAACAATTTACTTGACCAGTCATTGTCACTATGTTAGTTGCATATGGTTTCCGATGTTTTTCGGATCACTTGTCACGAATTTGGCATTATTTTTGCAAAATTAATTTGTTTAAGCACATTGTGACAACATTTCAAAATCTTCCAAGAGTGCAATCTACGGAAAACAATAGTGCAAAGAATGTGTGTCCAATTTCTATTTCGAAGATGATGCTGTAAGTTACTGTGAAATCATTATCAAAATTACAAACGCATAGTAAACATATATCATGCTTTACCATCGCTTAACCCAACCGATGTTGCCCGATACCCACCGAGAGGGGGTGCATGTTATTGGGAATCATCTTTTTATTTATTTAATCATTTTTTATTTTTTGAATTAAATTTTTTTTTTAAATATTTGCAGATACTAAGACAGATAAGAAACGATGTGAATACCAAGCGAGATACGAGATGAATCAAAATTCTGTGTTAGATTCCAGGTTGCGTTCAGCGATAGCAAAGCATGTCATATGTTTACTGTGTGTTTATAATTTTGATAATAATTTCACAGCAGCTTACAACATTATCTTCGAAATAAAAATTGGGCGCACATTTTTTGCACTATTATTTTCCGTATATTGCGCCCTCGGACGATTTTGAAATTCTGTCACAATTTGTTTAAACAAATTATTTTTGCAAATATAATGCCAAATTCGTAACGAGCGACCCGAAAAACATCGGAATCCATATGCAGCAAACATGGTGACAATGATTGTATGAATTATTTGTTTAAACAAATTAATTTGGCAAAAACAATGTCAAATTCGTAACGAGCAACCCAAAAGACATTAGAAATCATATGCAACTTACATAGTGACATTGACTGGTCAAGTAATTTGTTAAAACAAATTAGTGTTGCAAAAATAATGTCAAATTCTTGATCAGCGACCCGAAAACCCCCAAAAACGAGGGCCAATTTACATGTGACCGGAAAAGACTGGTTCCGATCACAATATTTGAGAACTCCAAAACAGAGAAAATTTGTTAGTCTATTTGTTGTTATTGTGCGGGTATAACATGGAAGAAATTTTTTTTTTTTATATTTCTAAAGTACAACTATCGAGGACACCTTTAGAGCACTTTACGGTCCGAAAATAATCCGATAAGACTTCCGAAAAACAAAATGAAAAAAAAATGTCACTCAAAAATTCGCGTCTTTTCAACTTATTTTGCAAAAATATGATATAAAAAAAAATGTTCTCGAAATTTAAGTTGCGCCATTCGAAATAGCACCCTTAAAAATAGTTGACAAGGTACTTCAGGAATGTTTTCGCTGAAATTTTCATGGTAAATAATCACGTCGAAAAAAGGACTTCTGAAAAGTGTCTTTGTGACGTTAAAGGGTTAATACAGGCGACGTGCAGTAGGTAAATGTCGGAAAAATCAAAACGTTTGTGCTGAATGTCCAAGTTCGATTGTGCGTAAGTTGAACACATAAATTTGCAAAATATTATAGTGAGTGAAAAGTGGAAAAAAATTAGTGAGTGAAAATAAATCTCCATCAATGAGATTTTCGCACAAAAATTCTGTTGACAGCAGTTTTGAGAAAAATTATAACGACGACATTTTTCGATCAAAATTCTGTGGATAGAAGTTGAATAAAACACTTCACTGACTTTGTGATGAAAGTTCCATCGACATAAGTTTTGAATTTTTTTTTTTTATTGCGTCTCATGATTAAATTTGGTGATTTCCAACAAAAAGAAGTGAAAACGACATTTAAAACTTGGAAAAGAAAAAATGTACACCAAGTAATTAAAATAGTAGCTTTCTTTGAAAAATATTTTTTTGAAATAGTGTGAAAAACAAAAGTAACATTTTCCAAAAAAAAGAAAATCAAACTTGGCATACATAAAACTTCTTATTCTTGACCATGCACGCTAAGTTTGATTTTCATTTTGGAAAATGTTACTTTTGTTTTTCACACTATTTGAAAACAATACTTTCCAAAGAAAGCTACTATTTTGATTAATTAGTGTACATTTTGCACTTTTTAAAGTTTACATCTTACAAATATTTTATTCAATCTGTGATTATTCAAATTTGCCAAAACTTGATTGTACTTGAGCTTCATTAACATTACATTTGTAAGTAAGTAAAACATGAAATTTCAGGTTTCTGCGGTATTCATACGCTAGTAATGATTTTAATTGTAGAAATATTGCATTATCGCGTCTACCACGGCGTAATAAGCTGACGGCACAATACATGAAAAAAAAAAATCTGTCGAATATCAATCGATCTGTGCTGTGAAGGTAAATTATTGTCATTCTAATCTGCTGGAGGTGCACTGTCGCGGTTCAGAATTTCCGGGAAATTGTGAAAAAAGTGGCTGCATGTTTTCCTTTCTTTAAAAATGTCGCAATTTTCAATAACCCTACTTTTTGTCACGATTTTGCCTTCGCTGACGGAATTTTATCGAAATTGGTTGGCACGATGGAGTAAGTACAAATCACTTTTTCCAAGTGGCTCTATCGCAATTTTTTTTCGCACAATATGAGTATTATTACGTAGAAAAGTTGACTGATAATGCGTGACGAAGAACAATTCGAGCGTACAGCGCATAAAATTTGTAACGTATTTGCCTATTATTATTAATTTAAATTGAGGGAACGAGTTCAGTATCGTCAAATTTTACTTGACGTAGCTCTGTTTTCTTTTAACGAAGGATTTTCTAAAATCATTAAAAATGAAAGACAATACAACAATTTTTGTTCCTCAATCATGATGTGTCATGTTCATCTTCCACATAAAGAAAAATGGTACGCATCCGCCAGAACGCGAAAAATCTTCGTTATGATGTGAAACGAAATGTACTACCGACCACACGATGAGAGATGCGAGGTAAAAACACACATTTAAGTCGAAACGGGAAAAATTAAACGATCGAAATTAAAAATTAAACGACTGAAATATTACGAGTGAATTGATTAACAAAAATCATAATGTGCACGTGTTTGAATTACTCGGTATTTGTGCTGCCGCCTTCTTCATCGTAATGCTCACTCAACGTAAAAAACAAACATACACGAAAGTTTCTCACGTCTGACCTTGTAAATGCAAAATGAAATGGTTTTGTAACAGAAAACAAATTGATCAGCCTTCAAGGACGAGGTCTCACAAAGAAACTGAAAGCATATGAAATTATTGGAAATTTGTTAATTTTGAATTGCGCTCGGCGAGCTTAATCCCGAAAAAGAATTATAAATGTGAAAGTAGTATAAAAATTTCAAAGTTGTTTATTCAATTAATGTTCCAAGAGATCCAAAAATTGCACCAAAGAATAAAGTTATCGAAAGGCAGTTATTTTTGAAAAAAAAATAAACAATTTCGCAATTATTGCTTTATTTCCCAGATTTTAGATGACTGTGTTTAATTAAAAAACAAAAACTATTCTAAAAAGATCTTTGCCTTGATTGAACGAGCTTGCCGTTGAGCGGACGCAACCATATGGACTCGTTTCTATGAAATTACCGTCAAAGAAAAATTATTTTCCACTTTGATAAACATTCAACACGGTAATTTCCTGTTTTTCCTCTATAATAATCGTAGAATAAACATTAATTTTATCGTACCCAGTTTTATTTCGCAAAATTCGTATAAACTCGCATTCCTCCTTTAGTTCGACTATCACAGGCACTCTCAGCAACGAACGTGTATTTCGCGATTATTACAACACACGAGAAAGAGTGTGCGTGAAGAATAATCCGAATTGAAAGTCTGATACTGATAGCGACGTCACTTCCCGTCGCTTCGGTATTAAAGTCCGGCAACCGTTCACATCGAGTGTCGACGGTGAACTGAGACACGCGTCGCGAGTGAAAGGCGAGTAGAGCCAACAAAAAAAATAAATAAAGGAAAAAAGCGTCGACAGCGCCGCTGGGCTGTTGCGACCGGGACCACTTTACACATAACAGCGGTTAGCTCCGCTGACGCCAGGGGCAAGTCTCGTATATACAGAACGGAGAATAATAGATCGACCAACAGAAAGGAAGATGAATAAGGGAGGGGGAATACTGTGAGTCGATACAAACGAAGATTATAAGATGCTGCGTAAGAAGCGAGAACGATATGTACGTAAAGAAGAAAGAGTGTGTATCTGACGCGTTTGAGACAGCGTGCTAACTATGTATATTCACAGATAAGAATACACGGGAGAGCGTTCGAAGAAGAAACTTGCTGTTAATGGTCCGAATTTATGTGTGAACTTATTCCTGTCAATAGAGAAAGGGATAGTATTATAACCGTCACAGCTGATCTATTTTGGTTATCATCGCGTCAACGTGAGAAATAATTGGAATAAAAAAAACTGCATCATTACGACGATTTATCATAATGGATTCATCTTTAAATAAATGTACGATGAAATTATTAATTTCATTTACAAAATGTTTTTTGGTCCCCTAATACTCCTGCTTTTTTTCCGTTCGATGCACCACAATGACACATTGTTGCGTGAAACCCTGAAACACATTGTAATAGTCGACCTTCGACAGATTATGAAATTCTGCTTAGTGTCGAAATATTATTTTGAGGATGTGAATAACGATGCGCTGAAGTAATGAGAAATCGGTAAGTTTCATTTGATGGCGAAGAACAATCCCCTGAACAACGCGGCTTAAGGCGATGTATTAAGGCGACGCGCTTCGACCGCTTCGAAATTTCGATATCTATTTTTCCCAAGAAAGGACAAGTTTGGACGTTCAAATTTATTGAGCTTGCGCACAATTGTGGCAAAGAGTAACTCAACTTGCTACTAATTAGTAGATTTCTAATTAGAAATCTACACAGTTTTAGAGACAATACATTTCGCGTTTGACAGCAATCTCTCTCGCACTCATGGCAAATTTCGGTGTGTCATACTTTGCCTTTATTGACTACATCATACAATGGCTGAATGACAGTGGTGAATTTTCAATCCATTTTGTGCAGCTTGAACTTCAGATCAAAAATACGCAGACTTATGTCACAGAATACGGGATATATAAATATAAATTGGACATAATTATTTGTGAAGTTTGAGAAGTCACATGGAGAGTATGGAAAAAATTCATTTTAAATGTGTATCGGAAATATTGTTGGAATTAGATGAAGGACGCTTCGTGAAGCGTGTGATAGTTATACTTTTATGTAACGCGACGTACACGTAATTATAAGTCGAATAATCAACGCGATTTTTGTGAAAATTTTTAAACTTCTATTACCAGAGATTAAAAACTTGATGAATTTTTTTTTCAAATTTTTTCGTCGCACCAATGATAACATAATTTTTTTTTTAAGTTATACGCATGAAAAACAAGGTAATTGGAGTAATTGGTACGACAAAAACGTAAAGAAAATATCATGAAAAGTTCTGGATCTGCCAAGTTGACCCTCATTAAATCTTGTGTCAGATTTCTGATTAGATGAATACAATTTAAAAAAATTGCAGTGTTTACTCGGATAAGTTTTCTCGATTATTTTTGGAATTGTTTTTCCGTACCAAATTATGAAACATGATTGTTTTGCCTTCTTTTCAATTCATTTTTTAAATAAGTTCAAGTTAAATCCGTATACCGCATATACCATGTTTCCATTTACTGTAATTTAATCCTTCTTGTTTTCTTTTTCATCGTCTTTTTCATATAGCTGTGGGCAGAGATGTTTAAAATTTGTATCGCTCGCTACTTGTAGCTCGATACAAAAGTTTTTGCTACTTCGCTACTAAAGAATCGAGCCATTTTGGAGCTCGCTACTTTTGTATCGAGTAGCGAAAATTTGCTCGATGCTCGATACTCTTGTATCGAGTAATGAAAATTTCCTCGATACTCGATATTTTTGTATCGAGTAGCGAAAGTTTCCACGATACTTCGCTATACGAAAGAATCGACCCATTTGTAGAGCTCGCTACTTTTATACGGAGTAACGACTATCTTCTCAGTATTCGATACTTTTCGAAAAAAATGGAATTCCTCAGTGGGTCTCGCTACTATTTTGCACGAAGTAGCTAGATCCATAAAAAATGCAAAAACATTCTCGCATTAAGTGCGAGAAATGCATAATTGTTACTTGATTTTTAAGCGTTAATCTCAACCGAAAAAAAATTCATGAAAAAAACTAAGACCACCTACTCTACTATTTTCGAGATCGCACCTTCGATTGGTGATCTCAGAATTGCATTTGGATGTTTCTGAAAACCAATATGATGCATTCTAAATTAAAAATTCCAAAAATTTTGAAATTTTCTTTCTTCTCGATTTTTTTTCGCATTGAGAAATGACGAAAGCGGTTTGGCACCGCAACCAAAAGTTTACAAAATAATGTAACATTATGTGAGAATTTTTCATAAAGCTCCGAATCAATCTAATCTGTTGAAAATTGCGATAACATTACAAAAAACATACAAAACGACAATACAGTCGTGAGCGAAAGTTAGGGATCACTTCGATTTTTTCGGAGCACGTCGCGAATAGTCCATAAAAAATTTTGAAAAAATTAGGGTGCATAGGAAATTTAATTAGCTTTCGAATGGTTCTAGTCCCACTTCGATCGGACGATAAAAAACAAAATGGCGTCGACTTTTGCAAAAAAGTGTATTTTCGCCGAGGTGAACATTTTTGAAAATTGCGAAAAAAGATATACAATGCTATTTCAGTGGATTATCTTGTAATGATAAGGTGATAGTATACACTTCGCTGAATCCGAAACCACCCTTAAACTTTTTGTCCGACAATTAGGAGTGGACATACGCCGTTTTGAAAGTCGGAATGAGTAAAGGGCGATATCTCCGAAAGTACTCGACCGATTTCGCCGAGCTTCCGTGAGAAGTTGTGTGAAAATACCCTCCAAATAATGGGTTACTTAGGTGTCCATTTTGAATTTTGGAAATTTGATGATTAATTCATGATGAGCGTCCTCGAAAATCCCGATATTACTTTTCATGAAAATTGAACAACTATAAAAATATATGCGATCAATAGTCTCCATATTATTGTTCTACACGTTTTTTGTAACTTTATCGCAATTTTCAATAGGTTTGGTTAATTTGGAGTCGGACAAAAAATTCGCAAAAATGTGTCAATTCTTTCGTAGCGAAGTATCGTGAAAACTTTCGCTACTTGATACAGAAACATCGAGCAACCAGGAAATTTTCGCTACGCGACACAAGAGTAGCGAGCTCCAAAAATGTCTCTATACTTGTGTAGCGAAGTATCAAAAAATGTTTCGCTATTCGATACAAAAGTATCGACGAAATGTTCGTTGCTCGATACAAAACTATCGAGTATCGAGAAAATTTTTGCTACTCGATACAAAAGTAGCGCAGTACCGCCATCCCTGGCCATGGGTTCCATAAATTCGATCAGCATGTTGTCTCAGTTGCATGACAATAATAACCTCGATTTTCTGATTTTCAACGTTACGACTAAAATTTTTACCGGAAAGTTCACTCTGATTAAGGTTGAATATTGAGAAAAACAGAATACACGTCCAGAGAAAAAAGACAGTTCAGGTTGTTAGAATAAAAATGAGGCCAGCGTTATCGTACATCATCGATCGATGAGTGCTTTTCTCCCCTTTCCTCGCTCCACTTGTCGATCATTCCGTTGCTACCTCTCACTCCCACCCACGCCTTTGTCCAGCGGTTTCGATGACGTCACGACGAAAGGTCGTGGAAGAGGGTGAGCTGGGACGCGTAGGCGTCAGCGAATGAATGGGAAAGTAAAGTGCGGCTAGCAGGCGATTTCGTGACTCCTTCACCTCACACAGAGTTCGTCAGGGGTAAGCGCAGAGGAGAGAGGTTATTGCACGAGAGCGGATAATGTTAGAATATCCAAACGGTTTTATTGGCGACGCCATTGCCTCCCCTGGGGCTGGCGCGGTTGCCCTATCGCGCATTGGGTTATCGTGCGTATGTATGCATTTACATATCTATTAGGCTCGTCCTCAACTAGGTCATTTTCGAATTTTCACGCTCCAAAGGGTTCACACGGTTCCTTTTTAGAAAAAAAAATTATCGCAGTCCGACAGCTCTATCTCAATTTTAACATCCTGTGCATGAACGCTCAAGTTTAAAAAAAATTTGTTTATTAAATACTCGGCCGAATCTTATATGTTTGCTTCACTATTAGGCTTAAGTTGTAAATAATTCAAAACTTCTTAAAAGTATTTAGAGTATTATTACAATGACTTACATTTTCCTACTAGTATAAACACAGAGAACCGATTTTTTTTTCAAACAGTTGGGTTTTCCTCCAATATCATCAAAACGGTTGACTTTACAAAAAACATTATAATATAAAGAAAATCAGCAAACAACCGGAATTCTGCCACGAAATTTATTCTTTTTTCACCGACCAATCAGGGGACGAATAAAACTACAACAATCGCGGATATTTTTTCGATTAAGGATCAACTTCCGGATCCCATCAACTTTTTATTAGAAGCACCAACAAACAACCTTAGCGTGCATGGTTAAGAAAAAAACTTCGACGAAGAACTTATTTATCGTTCCATTATACATGTCGGGCATAGTAAATCTTTTGAATACGTGTGGCCAAAATCTCACAAAAACTTTGCATCATAATGTGACTATTTTATAGTTACCCATGCTTGCACTGTGCGTGGTTGTCGCAAACGGCTCATTCTCATTAGCCCGCTAGTATTCACAGTGTTTGAGACCGTATCCGAGTACTCCACTCTTCTACATGGTCCGTTGACTGATCTTGCACGAGACATGTTCTAACTTATCGAGCAGCGCATTAAAAATCTTACTTTACCGAGGAATAGGCTATTTTGGACGATGAACAAGTATAAACTATCATAGAATGATCAAGAAACAATAGGTCAACAGAAATTTCAATTTTGCGGAAAGAATGAGAATTGACTATTGACCAATTGCAGTGTCGAATGTATTTTTTTAATGGTGTCGACTGAGCAGAAAATTAAAAAGGCTTCTACTCCCGATCAAACATCTTTGAACGTTGCAATATAAGAGAAAAACGCCTGGCCGCAAAGCGATTTTTTCTACGGTGGAGAAATGCACAGCTCATGTAGCATCGATTCATTTCACCTTCCGGTTAGTCAAATAGCGCAAGTAGATTCACACGGCGAGTTGAGAAACCAACCATTTTCCGCTCTCTAACCAGGAATCGATAATCGAGCACAGCGGCCCTACTTGTCTTTGGCTTTCGAACAGATTTATGTTAACCTTCCCAAACCTTCTGTTCTTAACTATGCACGCCAAGTTTGTTTGTTGAAACTATAATATTTTGTTGATTCCTGACGTAAGTCGGTTCAAGTTTTTACGCTTTTGTTTGTATTCATTTATTCCATTCTTTCTTTTTTCCCGTCTTCAATCATCCACTTTTCCTTGGTCTAAACCTCTCTTTAATGAGCATCTGCAGCCGTCTTACCACCCTCTGAATCCCATATGCAGAAGGGTTCAGGGAAACTGCAAAAATCCCGTGCGGATGCAGCCGACGTTTTCGATTGGAGGGGCTCAACTCACATTTGTTCAACTCTCGAGTGTACCAATTCACAAGTTTATCAACTCACATTTGTGCCAAGCTTCTAGCCAACCAGCGACTCTCAATTCTCACTGCATTAGTATAGCTTCAAGCGGATCGACCGACAAGTGCATCAACTCAAATTTGGGCCGACTCTCTTTCGAGGCCTTACCCGCATCATGTGAGTGTATACGGTCGGTAGTGCGAGTAGGCAAAGCGCTCTCTACTCTACCGACGCTCTGCGGAACTATTTGACAGCTTAGTACTGTACCGAACGTGTGCTGTATCTATTTGAGGCTTCCTTTCGCATGCACATTATTAGACTTTTCTTCGATATAGCATTAAACGTAAACTCCCAATCGATGGTAGCGGTATTTTTTGAACAATTTCACAGATATATCATTGAAACTCATCAAGTTACTTAACAACAGATGTGATTAGAATATTTGAGCGACGAATCTTAATTTAATTTAATTTAATGATTGTGATCTTCCATTCTAACTTATTAAAGCTCACCCAGTTATCACATGCATATGGATCATTCAAATCTATCATTCAAAAAATCTTACGACTTCGGCTTTGAGTAGTCTATAATTCTTAAGATTGTAGTACCCCTTCTGAAATACTTTCCTGATTTTTTTTTCTTGAAATGGCATTCAAAACGTTAAAAATGTAATTCGACCTCTAAACCTAGACCTGTAAACCTCTGCGAGAATTTTTCCGGCAATACTCGTCATTGAATTTCCTGATATTGTGCTATAATGGTTGACAATATTGTCGGGGATCAGTACTAGATAGGTGCTAAGTATCAAGCAATGAAAACTCATCGTTATAGATACACGCCAGAATCATGCACACTGGCCGCAGTTGTTTTACTTCAAAGTCATGACCGACGAAACAATCTGTTTTACAATGAAATTGTTGAAATAAAAAAAAATTATATCCTGTTAATATTTTCTTACTTATAAGTACATTAATACTTGCGTCCTGTCATATTTACGTGAATTACATCATATCACGGATGATGTACCAAAAAATGTGGTGAATACATTTATTGTTTCACGATAATTAAGAAAATTGCTAGAATTCGTGCGAAACAAATTCTTTGGCCAATAATTTGTTACTCGTGTTTTACGTGCGTAAAATAAATGTTTTTATTTATTTAGCGAGTTATAAAAATGTTCATACAAATATTTTTCTAGATCAATTATCTTATTTTTTTATTAATGCAAATTTCAAACAAGAATTTAAATCACGTATTTTTCCCAAACCGTTCCCCTAATAGAAAATTTAATGACATTTTACCGATTAAATATGATTTTTTTCCATTGAGCCTATATAGTTAGAGCATGATTTGTTCAGTCGGTAATTGCAAACTCATAATTTCGAGCTTATTTTTGTCTACGATATTGTCTACTAAATTTCAAAATGATATGTATATCACATTCATCATGTATCCTTCCATCACAGGCGACGTAAAGTAGGCTAAACACCGAAAAATCAAAGCGTCAGTGCTGAATGTCAAAGTTTTTTAAACTTTTCCGATGTCAAAATCGTTACTTTTTCTCCGATTGCTCGTAACTTGAAGAGATAAAACTGAAAAATATTTTAGTGAGTGGAAAGTGGAAAAAATTAGTGTAAAAAAATCTCTATCGATGAGATCTTCGCATACGAAAATTCTTTTGACAGATGTTTGGAGAAAAATTATACCGACAACATTTTTCGATAAATATACTGTGGACAGATGGTCTCGTATAATTCAACTTGATGGTTTCCTACAAAAAGAAGTAGAATCCACATTTAACCCTAGGACCCTACGCAGGGGTTCACCAAACCCCACCAAATGTTTACGGCTCTGGTATTCCAAGGGTTCAGGTAGTGATGTTACACCATGCCGTTAGGAAGGGGGACCGTATACGGTAGCTTTCTGCCGGGTAAATCGTCGATTTTGGGCAGAAGTCGGCAGGAGAGTTGGGAAGTGAAAGAGAGTACGTTTATTCGAGAGCCTGGGATGTGCGTGACCCCACACTATATTTTGTAATATTTTCTTCTACGTAAGTATATAGTTATTTATTCTTTTTTTTATGGCATTTATCTTTATAATTCGGTGTGTAATAATCTTTATAATTGACAGGAGTGACATTATAAACGTTAATATGTCATTTGAATTTTTTTTAAATTAGAATAAAATCATGGCGATAAGAAGATGGCGAGTACGGCAAGCGGAGGAGATTCGCAGAATGTTTGCAGGAGAAAATAATGAATTAGTCCAGGAGCTGAATACATTTGACGTGACACCGGCCCAGATCGATTATAACCGACGAATTCGTGTAGGGCCGATGTCCCTGATAAAGGCCTGATATTTTCCAACCACAGATTTTGGGAGGCTTTTTTTTGGCACGCGGTCAAAGTTGGCAAAACCATGTTTTTAAGAGATAGCGTCAAAACTATTGATTCCAGGAAAATAAAGTGATGTAACTATTTGTAGGTATTAGAAAAACGAACAATTTGGCGGGTTGCAAACTGAAATCGGTTGATTAGTTCGCTCGTAATAAATTAAAAACCAGCCAAAATGGCCAATTCTATTATACTCCATTATTAATTGAAAAATGCGTGTACAGCGTCTAAAATCCCAGAATATATGCCCCTCGGTCCACTGAACAAGTGTGCAAAACCGGAGCTCGATCGGATGAATAGTTTTCGAGCAAAGCTATTTGTTATAAAAAAACCGACCTTTTTCGCGAGGAATTTGCAGAGCCGGAGAATGTCGCAGCGTAATGAAACAAAAACGAAAATAATCCGAAAGAGTCGTACAATCATGTACACTTTAGGGCAAATCGATTTTTCACAATTAAAGGGGTGAAAAACGCCTCCAAAAAGAGGGTACGTTTTTTACTCATAAACAAATGGAATTCCATCGCGAATTTTCAAGTGACCGAGTCAGGACCGGCATTTTCCGAAAGCGGTCGTTTTTCTACGACTTTGGACAAAAAATATTTGCAAACAGTTAATTAGGGGGAGATAAAAAAATTAGTTTTTAAAAAATTATTGCAGTTGTTCTTTTTAACATAGAGAGCTACAAATTGGACAGCGTACAGATTGAGGCTTATGCTAACTGAAGAAAAATTGGCGAAAAAATCCCATATACATTTATTGCTCATTTTAGCGTTTCATTGAGACGCCAAATGTGACGCCGCGTTCGGCGGCAGAGTGGGGGCAGCCATCTCTGGCCCGCGCGCGCTCGCGCAAAAAGTGAATCCGCGCGTTCAAATTCCACGAACATGGAATATCTACAGAACTAATTAACTTATCCGGTTGATTTTTTTTTAAATCTGGGCTAACTTTTTCCGCTGATCATGATTTTGCTATGCAAAATTTTGAAAAATGGAAAATTCACCTCCGAATTCAATGATTATTTTTTATTTTATTTTTTTACACTAATTTTTACTCGACTTTTGGGTGAAATTGGATTCGAATATCATCGTTGTGATGTTCTACAACCACTCTACGTATGAAAAAAAAAATCCAATCAAAAATGTTTTGTTATTGCAGCACTTGTCATTACGTTTTATAATTTTCATTGAAAAAAAATATTCTTCAAATTTAAGAACCTTTGGTGTTTTTTGTAGTTGTAATGGCCTCAATTAGGTAATTTTTTCTTATAATGGAATGACAAGTGCTGCATAACAAAACATTTTTCATTGGATTTTTATTTTCATTCGTAGAGTAGTTGTAGAACATTATTACGATGATATTCGAATCCAATTTTACCCAAAAGTCGAGTAAAAATTAGTGTAAAAAAAATATATAAAAAATAATAATTGAATTCGGAGGTGAATTTTCCATTTTTCAAAATTTTTAATAACAAAATCGTGATCAGCGGAAAAAGTTAGCCCAGATTAAAAAAAAAATCAACCGGATAAGTTAATTAGTTCCGTAGATATTCCATGTTCGTGGAATTTGGACGCGCGGATTCACTTTTCGCGTGAGCGCGCGCGGGCCAGAGATGGCTGCCCCCACTCTGCCGCCGAACGCGGCGTCACATTTGGCGTCTCAATGAAACGCTAAAATGAGCAATAAATTTATATGGGATTTTTCCGCCAATTTTTCTTCAGTTAGCATAAGCCTTAATTTGTACGCCGTCCAATTTTTAGCTCGCTATGTTAAAAAGAACAATTCCAATAATTTTTGAAAAAATAATTTTTTCATCTCCCCCTAATGAACTTTTTGCAAATTTCTTTTTTTCTGAAGTCGTAGAAAAACGACTGCTTTCGGAAAATGCCGGTCCTGACTCTGTCACTTGAAAATTCGCGATGGAATTCCATTTGTTTATGAGTAAAAAACGTACCCTCTTTTTGGAGTCGTTTTTCACCCCTTTAATTGTGAAAAATCGATTTGCTCCAAAGTGTACATGATTGTCCAACTCTTTCGGATTAACTTCGTTTTTGTTTCATTACGCTGCGACATTCTTCGGCTCTGCAAATTCCTCGCGAAAAAGGTCGGTTTTTTTATAACAAATAGCTTTGCTCGAAAACTATTCATCTGATCGAGCTCCGGTTTTGCACACTTGTTCAGTGTACCGAGGGGTATATATTCTGGGATTTTAGAGGCTGTGCACGCATTTTTCAATTAATATAGGAGTATAATAGAATTGGCCATTTTGGCTAGTTTTTAATTTATTGCGAGCCTTCTAATCCACCGATTTCAGTTTGCGACCCACCAAATTGTTTGTTTTTTCAATACCTACAAATAGTTACTGAACTTTTTTTTCCTGGAATCAATAGTTTCGACGTTGTTTCTCAAAAACATGGTTTTGCCAACTTTGACTGCGTGCCAAAAAAAAGCCTCCCAAAATCTGTGGTTGGAAAGTGTCAGGCCTTCATCAGGGACATCGGCCCTACACGAATTCGTCGGTTATAATCGGTCTGGGCCGGTGTCATAAATAAGACCATTTTTTGTATTCAGCTCCTGGACTAAATAGGAACTTGCGATCGATGATGTTACTGATTCCGAATCAGATAACGAAGAAGAATTGAAGGGTTCTAAGACAATTTCGGAGGTTTCGTATTCCCCAAAGAAGAATAAAGTTGTTTTTCTTGCATCTTCTATGCACAACGCTATACGTATTAGTTCCGACCGTGAGAAGCGAGAAATAATTCTCTATTATAATAAAACGAAAGGCGCTACAGACACGTTTGATCAAATGTGCCACGAGTATACTGTAACTCGTGGCACTCGACGATGGCCTTTACGTTTTTTCTACGAAATTTTGGAATTCCTTCACTTTAGTTTCTTCAAATAAGTATAATAATTTAATTAGTCGACGAAAATTTAATGAAAATTTATCGCATTACTTGGTCTCTCCATTTTTGCAACACCGACTGGCCGTTTCAACTTTGCGTCTCAATATCTGTGCCCTACTTGAAACGGTGGTAGGCGTCGACTTTTCCACTGAACAAGTTTGTGACGTTATCGAGTTGATTTTGGACAAACAAATACGTTGTGCGTTTTGTCCTCGTAATAAAGATAAAAAACGAAACATATTTGTCCAAAATGCAAATTGCCGCGCTGCGAACATCAGCGTTTAATGCGGTGCACTAAGTGTGCACCGAATTAAATGTATATAATTTGTTTTTTCACTGTGTCACTGAACTCAGTATGTTATAATGTCTTCTGGATAAGAAAAACATCATTTTGTCACATGAAATTAACTTTTTAAACATTCATTCACTTTTTTTCCCCCAAAATATCATCCCAAAGAAATAGCAAATCGACAAAAAAATGCTAACTTTACCCCTTGTAAAATTATTGAAGCACTTCAAATTTTTTGTTTGCAATATTTGTAGCGCGCGGAAAACGAAAACTGGTGGTAATGAGTAGGAGTCGGAGACGCTCGGATGAGTGAGAGCACTGAGAGAGAGGGAGAGAGTCAGTCTGTGATGTGCGGAGAGATTGCTTAGGTGTAAATGACGAGTATATGAAATATACAATAAACGAAATCCATTTAACGTGTGTTAAGAACAATCTTCCTTCCTCAATTCGGCGAATCCTTACAGCTTCAGAAGTGCGATTTAATGGAATGTGCTATGCGGACTGGTATTCCTTCCATGCTAAGAAAGAGTTGTGAAAAATTCTCGATTTAATGATTGTGACAAGGCCTGCGTTCGAGAAAAAATAAACGCAACGATACGTCGAAGAGAAGAAACCAAAAGTGAGAACGTGATGAAATATTGTGTGTTATCATCGCGTGTCGAGAACTGTGTGCTCTCATAGGATGAGAACTGTGTGTTCTTATCTGTTGAAGGATTGTGTGCTGGATTGCCGCAAATGCTAGATTCGGCGTAGTGCAGAATTCGCTGTGTGCTAGTATGTTGCAAAAATCCATGTAACCGCTGTAGGTTTTGTAAATTGCATTTTGAGGTACGGCTCACCGAAAACTTGGTGGAAATAACTGTCGCGTGTAATAACGGCTTGAATCTACATTATTTTAAAATGTACGTGTTCAAGCGTTATACGCGTTGCTAGGTGAAGCAAGTAAGAGCAAGAGGTATTTCGACGCTTTATTAGTGTGCGTACAGGCGTCGAAAATAGGAACGATTGTGTTTACAAGTTTTTCAGACAGTTATTACTTAGTGAGCAAGAGAGACGGTGTTTCAATCGACATTTCGTTCGGACTCAATTTAAGGTTGCCTGTGGTATCGACCCAAGTGTGTGGTTGTAATTCGAAGAAATCGTGTCGGTGAATACGAATAAATTCCCAGTGCGTGTGCTGAAAGATGTATTGTTTCAAAACAATTTGAAAACTACTGGTACGAAGGCCGAATTATTATCTCGATTGTTCGAGTTCGATCCTGAAAATTCTTGGACGAAACAATTCGGTGAAGAGATAAATAACATTAATCCAAACGATGATTTAATTGAAGATGAGGGGACAAACGTTTTCGTTAAACGAAAGGAAAAGGAAACGATGGCTGATGAGGTACAAATTTTGCGTAAGCAACTAGAGCTTGCACGAAGAGAAACAGAAATTACAGCTCGGGAAGCCGATATTATCAGGCGAGAGAATGTGCTATTGAGAAATTCACTAGCCTCAAATATTCGTCCGGTTGAGCATTCGGGTACGGTCAGAGATGATACCCCTTCTCTTCTTCCACGTGATTCAAATACTGTGGGAGAGCGCCACCGTGAATTCAGTGTGTCAAAAGTTCGGGATTTGGTTCCGGACTTTGATGGAACAACAGATACTTTTAAAAACTGGGAAAGACAAATTGAGCTACTTCAGAGGACATACTCCTTGGATGATAACTCAACGAGAATCCTCATTGCTTCCAAGGTCAAGGGTAAAGCTCAACGCTGGTTTCAGTCTCAACCGGAACACATCGATATGAGTGTCGGTGATCTGCTTCGAGAACTTAAAGCTATGTTCGATATTTCTATCGATCGAGTGACGCGCCGGAGACAATTCGAGGCAAGAATTTGGCACCAAAACGAAATATTCAGCGACTACGTGCATGACGAAATCATTCTGGCCAATAAGGTACAAATCGACAACGAGGAAATGGTTGAACACTTGATTGAGGGCATACCCAATGTAAATATACGAAACCAAGCGCGTGGTCAAATGGATCATTTTTCGAAAAATTGCACGTCAAAAGCCAAAACGACTGAAGCGGCAGTACACGAAATTCATAACATCGATGAAAAACGAGAAGAAGACGGGTTTTGGAAGATTGCCACATACGACTTCGGCGGCTCACTCACTGGATCCTGTATAAGCGTAGAGACATTATTTGACACTGGCAGTTCGATTAGTTTTATAAAGAAATCGTTGGTCCCAAGATCGGTAATGTATAACACCACTCAAAGCACTAACAAATACCGCGGCATCAATAATACGACGTTAGATGTATTGAGCGTCGTAACGGTCGCAGCGTCAGTCGAGACGTACACGGTGGGAGACTTAGAGCTTCACGTCGTGTCAGAAGACACAATGCAGAGTTCTGCCGTTCTCGGCCGAAACGCTTTGAGAAAGTTCGGGTTTAAACTCACAGTGCCGATGCTAAGACCTGCAGAAGATGAGGCAATTCATGAAATTTTAAATGTTGATGATATTAGATCAAATGACGAAACGCTACATACGCTGAATATAAATTCAAGTTTGCCTGATGATACGCGTAAGGCTCTAATGGATCTGTACGAAAAGAGTTATTTGCGGCCTAACCGACCAGAAGTTCCAAACGTTAAAGCAGAATTAACCCTGACGTTAAAAGAGGCGAATCCTTTCTACTATGCGCCACGACGATTGTCTACGAGGAAACGGAGCAATTGCGGTTAGTTCTTGATAAGTTACTCGCGAAAGGCATCATTCGGGTGAGTGTCTCTGAGTTTGCATCCCCAATAGTACTGGTGAGAAAGAAAAATCGAGATATTAGAATGTGTGTCGATTATCGCACATTGAATAAGATGATATTACGCGATAATTACCCGTTACCACTGATTGAAGACTTAATAGACGCCTTGGGCGGTAAGCAGTATTTCACTTTATTGGATCTAAAAGACGGTTTTTATCATGTTTATGTGGCAGAAAATTCGATAAAGTTCACCGCGTTCATAACGCCTTTTGGTCAGTTCGAATTTTGTAAAATGCTGTTTGGTCTTAAAGCTGCTCCGTCCAGATTTCAGAGATACGTTAATGACGTCTTAAAGGATCTAATTCGGTCAGGAGAAGTCGTAGCATACATGGACGACTTCTTGGTCGCAACAAAAACGGTAGAGGATCATTTAAAGGCCCTCGAAACGATTTTTCGGTTATTAGTCGAAAATAAATTGGAACTTCGGGTGGATAAATGTAGCTTTTTGCAAACACAAATTGATTATCTTGGGTATCATGTTTGTGAAAAAGGAGTGAGCCCAACGACTGAAGGGGTAGAAGCTATCTCGAGATTCCCAGTACCGCAGAGTGTGCGCAGTGTGTAGGCGTTTATTGGGATGTGTTCGTATTTTCGCAAATTTGTGCCGTGTTTTTCGGTAATGGCCGCACCTTTATATAGCTTATTGAAAAAGGGAGTCGAATTCCAGTTTGGCCGAAATGAGCTTGATGCGTTTGAAAGTTTAAAATCCAAGTTAATGGAAACTCCAGTAATTGCTATTTGTAATCCGAAAAATGATACCGAGCTACATACTGACGCGAGTTCGTTGGGATTTGGGGCAATCCTGCTTCAACGGAAAGATGATAAACTATTACACCCTGTCTTCTATTTTTCTAAACGAACTACCGAAACGGAAGCTAAGTATCATAGTTTCGAGTTAGAAACGCTAGCCATTGTGTACGCTCTGCGTCGCTTCAGAATCTATCTGCAAGGGATAAAGTTCAAAATAGTTACAGATTGCAACTCCGTTACGATGACGCTTAAGAAAAAAGACATCAACCCACGAATAACAAGATGGGCGTTGGAAATTGAAGAATTTGATTATCAAATTGAACATAGGAGTGGTGATCGAATGAAACATGTAGACGCGCTCAGCCGAGAACACAATTTGATCCACGTCATCGAGGATAATTCGTTGGAGTTGAATCTTGCACTTAGTCAGAGTCGAGACGAAAAGATTAAACAATTAAAAAATGAACTCGAAAGTTCCGAAAGTACTTTTTTTGAAATGAGGAATGAAATCGTTTACCGCAAAAAAGGTGATAGGATATTGTTTTATGTCCCATGGTCAATGCAGGACCATGTTATTCGACGCTACCACGATAATATGGGCCACATGGGGCCTGAGAAAGTGTATGAAACGATGAATCAAAATTACTGGTTCCTGAAAATGAAGGACGTCGTAAAAACGTATATTCGTAATTGTTTGAAGTGTATAGCTTTCTCGCCTTTAACCGGGAAGGTCGAGGGTACACTTCATATATTGCCAAAGGGCGACGCACCCTTTCTCACGCTGCATGTGGACCATTGTGGCCCCATTGAGAAGCATCGATTTAAGCAGCATGTCTTAGTGATCGTCGATGCATTCACAAAATTTACGAAGTTATATGGGACAAAGTCTACATCGAGCGGCGAAGCGATAAGCTGCTTGGAACGATACTTCTCGGACTATAGTAGACCCCGGGTAATTGTCTCCGATAGAGGTAGCTGCTTCACTTCGAACGAGTTTCGAGAGTTTGTGCAAAATAATAATATACAACATGTTCTAGTAGCGACCGGATCACCCAAGGCCAATGGCCAAGTCGAACGGGTGAACCGTGTTCTGGGACCGATGTTAGGAAAACTCACAGATAACTCGTCGGGAAAGCATTGGTATCGAACACTCGGCGAGATAGAGTATGCGCTCAATAATACGTTTAATAAGAACACGGGCGAGACCGCCAGCACTCTTTTATTCGGCGTAAAACAACGGGGTCAAATAGTTGATAGTGTCGAAGAATTTTTAGAGGGGAGTTCGTTGCAGCAAGAGAGCCGAGATCTACAGACTGTAAGAGCAAAGGCAGCGAGTAAGATAGTAGCCAAGCAAGGAAGCGAGAAAATAACTTACGACAAGAGACATAAAGTGCCGCAAAAATATGAGGTGGGCGACTACGTTATGGTAAGAAATTTTGAGAATGCACCGAACGTGTCAAAAAACTGATTCCGCGATTCGAAGGGCCATACGAAGTAAAGAAAGTTCTCAGATATGACAGCTATGTGCTACAAGACGTGGAAAATTGTCAGTTAACGCGACGACCGTACGAAGGCGTATGGGAAGCTGTAAACATGAAGCCGTGGCGTTCAGTCGACTCGCACTCACTCCCGGAAGCTTAAACTGAGTAGCGTGACTATATTATAATAAGTTTTGTCGATACCTCGTCACAATGCATAAATAAAGTAAAGTAAAAAAAGGGGAAGCGAAAATGGCTCATTACAGCGGTAAAACATATTGTTCGAGGGCGAACAACTTGTCAGGGTTGGCCGAACTGTAGCGCGCGGAAAACGAAAACTGGTGGTAATGAGTAGGAGTGGGAGATGCTCGGATGAGTGAGAGCACTGAGAGAGCGAGAGAGTCAGTCTGTGATGTGCGGAGAGATTGCTTAGGTGTAAATGACGAGTATATGAAATATACAATAAACGAAATCCATTTAACGTGTGTTAAGAACAATCTTCCTTTCTCAATTCGGCGAATCCTTACATATTTAAAAAGTTGTTCCATACGGTTCTTTTGAAGAATCACCGATTTCATTTTCCAAAATACGCGTACAAGATTTTCTTTTTTTAGGAAAAAACTGGAATATTATGTTCCTAAATGGTTTAGATATTCTGTAATGTTACTGTTTAATTGCTTGGTGTACATTGTTTACTTTTTAAAGTTTTAAATGTGGATTTCACTTCCTCTTGTAGGTAACATAATATAATATAATATAAAAATTTAATTACGAGCATTTGAAATTTCGACCATTTGACGTTTCTGGAAAAGTGACGAAAAATGAGCTGAAATTTTTCGTTCTAAATTTTCAATCTATCAGGAGCTTGTCCAATCGGAAATTTTCCGCTAATTCCGAAACTCGCCAACTTTTTACCGAAACCTTGATATTTCAATAAGTAAATAGTAATTAATTAATAAAATTCGTATTATTGAATTTTCGAACCAAAATGTTGGATTTTCCATGAAATACCGGTGTATTTCGTAATCAGCGAGAAAAAATAAATCCAACAAATTTGATGCCGAATTTAATTGATTCACTAAATGTTTGCCATTTTTTTTCGTTTGCGATAGACACTCCAACTGGTGCTTATTCTCTTTGCAATTGATGAGGCTCCAAAATGCCTTTTGGTTCATGTAGATATCTTAATTTTTTTATTTTTGGCAGATTTTTAAAGTAGGACCATCGATATTTGCACATTTTTCCATGCCCTTTGCATTTTTTTCGCTGACATTCGACATGGATTTTGAGGGGGAAGGAAATTAGCTATCGACATTTAACTTTCACCGTTTTTTAACTCTACTCCAGGGCTATCCAAAACACCCCCGATAAATCTATGCAGCATGATTTAAAACGTAGTTATGGCCTTCTGAAATTTTGGCTTTTCAACGACTCTGGAAAAGTAGCCAAAAATGACGAAATTTTTTGTTTTTTTTTGTTTTTGGTAGTTTACCAGCCTAATTCATAGCAGATTTTCCGCCAATCACAAAACTCATCGAGTTTTTCGCGGAAACTCGGAATGTCAGTAAGAAAACGCTAAAAAACAGTTGTTATACATAATGGTCATCCGATCTCTGAGCGGTGGGTAGATGGGGTGATTTTGGAAGAAAAAGTCCTCTTCCATTTTTTCCTCCGACGCCCACCTGATTAGATATTAATCAATTAAGTTCAGCCAATAGGACGCGTCGAATAAGCGGGCTACACGGCGAGTAGTGGTGTACGTGCAAGAGTAGCAGCCTTGGAAGCGTCAGTGCAGCCAGATCGCGCGGAATTCTTACCCTCTCTCTAGTCCCTTCCGCGCCTACCACACAACCAGAGAAGCGCGTGTCCGTGAGCAAGCGACGCTCGGACGCCGTCGGAAAGAGCCGAGCGCGGTCGAGAAACTTCGACCGCGCCTTCGGCAGCACACTCATACATGGGGACGCTGAGCACGTTCATGTGGCGCGCAAGAGGACTAGAGAGAGGGTAGACTTTCCGCGCGATCTGGCTGCACTGGGAAGCGTACGTGTAAAGCGCGAAGGAGGTCGATAGTGTGCGTGCGTTGGTGTGAGAGAGTGTGGAACGTCGAATGTTCCCAAAAACATGAATAGAGCGAGGTAGTGTTAGTGAGGGCGCACAATGTAAGGAGGAACGATAAAAACTGATTACGTTTGCAATCAGTTTTCGAATTAATTGTTAAATGCAATGAAAAAAAATGTCGATGATTTTGAATCGCGACTGGACGAAAATACTATTTTTGATTGATTTTTTGCAATTACGATTTACGAAGCTTCTAAAATCATTTGTTGCTATTTTTGAAAAAAAACATTTTTGGAAAAAATCTTTATTGCAGTTTAGAGAAAAATGTTGATTCTGCAATTTGTATGAAAATCAAATGCTATTTCCGATTGAATATTTTCGCAATACAGTGAAATTGAACTTTTCGAATTGCTCATTGCAATTAGAACAAAAATATTGCGATTACATTCAATAAAAAAATCAATATTTCAAATCGTTTAAATTTTAAGAGAAAAAGCATTATTAACACTGTTTAATAACAGTGGCATGAAGTTAAAAAAAAAGTTGATGATGACTCGGGCATCGCGCGAGCTTATCGTATTGCATGCGGATACTTCGCGGATGGGTGACCGCTCGAAAATTAAAAAAAAAATAGTGAATTAAAAAATAAAATTCTTCACGTTGTTCACGAAAAGTTATTGAAAAAAGTACTGATAAGTACTGTTTAAATGACAGTTATATGCTATGAAAAAAAATTAATAAAAAAATTGTGGTTTTCAGAAAGTACAGTAAGCATTTTCAAATAGTATTTGAATGCAATTGCAAAAAAATTGCGTCGAACGAATTTTATTTTGTATCATTACAATTAATATTCGTTTAGAGTTGAGATTAATTACATCCCGGCGTTAGCGATCGGGGATCGAGACCTAATAATTTTTTAATTTTTTTTGTTTTCACTGCATATAAGTGTCATTTAAACAGTACTTATCAGTGCTTATTTCAATAGCCTCACGTGAACAACGTGAAGAATTGTATTTTTTAATTCACAATTTTTTTTTAATTTTCGAGCGGTCACCCATCCGAGTAGTGACCGCATGCAATACGATAAGCTCGCGCGACGCTCGAGTCATCATCAACTTTTTTAACTTCATACCACTGTTATCAAACAGTGTTGACAATGAATTTTTTCTTAAAATAACATAAACGATTTGAAATATATACTTTTTTTATTAATCCCCCCCCCCCGAATCGAGCGGTCACCCATCCGAGTAGTGTCCGCAAGCAATCCTCGCGCGACACTCGAGTCATAACTTCATGCCACTGTTATTAAACAGTATTATTAATGCTTATTATTTCCTTAAAATCTAAACGATTTGAAATGTTGATTTTTTTATTGAATGTAATCGCAATATTTTTGTTCTAATTGCAATGAGCAAAGTTCGAAAAGTTCAATTTCATTGTATTGCGAAAATATTCAATACGAAATAGCATTTGATTTTCATACAAATTGAAGAATCAACATTTTTCTCTAAATTGCAATAAAGATTTTTCCAAAAATGTTTTTTTCAAAACCAGTATTAAATGATTTTAGAAGCTTCGTAAATCGTAATTGCAAAAAATTAATCAAAAATTGTATTTTCGTCCAGTCGCGATTCAAAATCATCGACATTTTTTTTCATTGCATTTAACAATTAATTCGAAAACTGATTGCAAACGCAATCAGTTTTCATCGTTCCTCCTTACCATGGAGACTACATAAAGGAGTCCGAACTCCCGTGGAGGGAGTTAGGGAAAAATGGTTACAAAACATGGACCCTGAATCGGATTCACAATTGCGCCACATGCGGCGCTGACTACATTTGGCACCTTCGAGGTGAAGTTATCTGTGTGTAAGAGAGATGACATGAGATATTTTCTTTTTCATTCCAAAAAGTAGTTAAATATAAATGATATGATTTAATTACCATTGCTGTAATAAATAATACATAGAAAGCATCCGAAGAACAATTATAATGTCATTACCTCTAAATATCTGATGTGAAACTCAAGCAAGGCCGGGATTTAAGTACATAAATTTTAGTCTTAACTGAAGATAACGGAGCTAGGATCTAGCCCCACGCCATCAGGTGCTAAGTCCAAACAGCGCTACGCACGGCCGTTCTAGGAACCCGGTTCAGGGTCCAGTTTTTGTAACCATTTTCCTAATACACAGTTCTAGTCCAGTCAAATTAGGCCATATTTTACAAAGTTCTATTCAAGAGGGGAACCCTCTCGCCAATTTTTTCATAGGTTGTTTGGACCTACAAGAATGTAATCGTCAATTTTCGGACTTTCCAAAGTGTATATTTCAACAATAAAAAAATTATTGAAAAAAAAAAAATTGATATTTTTGAGATATCTTTTTTGGAACGCGTCTTATCGAAAAAAGTTTCGAATAAAATTTGTTCATCATAACGTCCTCTGTAAAAAAAGGTCCTAAAAAAAAAGTGCTAACATTGTTAATTAAGCGGTTAATGGCAAATGAAAATGAAAATTCGACATTTCGTTTTTGCAACCGCAATCGGGTGTTTATCAAGATATCGGTTTGAAACTCGTACATGATGTAGAGGAGCCGAATCTCAAGAGACTCGCGCAAGATTCATCGATCTGCGAGATATAGTTTAGCAACAATCTGCGATCATCGAAAAATCTTTGCCCTTCGATACAGTTTGAAAATGAAGGCCCACAGGCTGGAAAAAAATCGAGGGGCTTCGTATCATCATGCACAAGCGATTTGAGAAAAAAAAATTAAAAATTTGTTGAAAATAGATACTGTTTTTCGGCGATTTCTGAATTTTGCTAATAAACAAAAACAATTCCGACCAAAGTTGCAAAGATATCGGAACAATTATTAAACCATCGAACCAGCTTTTGAAAAACGAACAATTTAAAAAAAAAAACTGGCAATATTTTGATTACAGCCCGAGATATGAATGTTTTTACGTTTGTTCAATTTTATATTGTTGTAATCAACATTTTTGCAAAATTCGAGTTCCTCAGCGATCCCTACGCTTTCGGCCATGGGATTCAATAAAATTATTCCCTTTACGAGCAATTATGCCATCGCAGTTATCGATGTATTCCGATCGACGGCTGGCCGCCGAGCGCGCGGCGCCGACCGCGCGGCCGGGCGGCGCGGTGAGGATGGCCCCTCTTACTCCGCAGCCCCGCGCGAGCGGCTTAGTTAACAAATATAATAACTTACTTAAAAATGGCCGTAGAACAATTTTTTTTGTTTTAATTTTACGTGATTTTTTCTTACGAACGCGATGGTGTTCTTGAAAATTATGTTCACCCCATAGCAGACCCATGACCATATTTTCCACAAATGTTACATGTAAAAATGCTTTAAAATTATTTAACTACGGATGGGAAAAGGTATCATAAATAAATCTTTTCTTAGAAACTGTTTCATTCATTACAATAGTTTTATTGATCAGAAAAAGAAAAAAAATGTTGCAAGAAAAATTGATTATAAATGCATTGCTAGCTTATTGTAATGAATGAAGCCATTTTTAAGTAAGTTATTACATTTGTTAACTAAGCCGCTCGCGCGGGGCTGCGGAGTAAGAG
Source organism: Heteropelma amictum (assembly GCA_959613375.1). Classification (NCBI taxonomy): domain Eukaryota; kingdom Metazoa; phylum Arthropoda; class Insecta; order Hymenoptera; family Ichneumonidae; genus Heteropelma; species Heteropelma amictum. The sequence continues at coordinate 15,742,095 of OY390721.1, forward strand.
GGGCCATCCCTACCGCGCCGCGCAGCCGCGCGGTCGGCGCCGCGCGCTCGGCGGCCAACCGTCGATCGGAATACATCGATAACTATGATGACGTAATTGCTCGTAAAGGGAATAATTTTATTGAATCCCATGGCCGAAAGCGTAGGGATCGCTGAGGAACTCGAATTTTGCAAAAATGTTGATTACAACAATATAAAATTGAACAAACGTAAAAACATTCATATCTCGGGCTGTAATCAAAATATTGCCAGTTTTTTTTTTTAAATTGTTCGTTTTTCAAAAGCTAGTTCGATGGTTTAATAATTGTTCCGATATCTTTGCAACTTTGGTCGGAATTGTTTTTGTTTATTAGCAAAATTCAGAAATCGCCGAAAAACAGTATCTATTTTCAACAAATTTTTAATTTTTTTTTCTCAAATCGCTTGTGCATGATGATACGAAGCCCCTCGATTTTTTTCCAGCCTGTGGGCCTTCATTTTCAAACTGTATCGAAGGGCAAAGATTTTTCGATGATCGCAGATTGTTGCTAAACTATATCTCGCAGATCGATGAATCTTGCGCGAGTCTTTTGAGATTCGGCTCCTCTACATCATGTACGAGTTTCAAACCGATATCTTGATAAACACCCGATTGCGGTTGGAAAAACGAAATGTCGAATTTTCATTTTCATTTGCCATTAACCGCTTAATTAACAATGTTAGCACTTTTTTTTTAGGACCTTTTTTACAGAGGACGTTATGATGAACAAATTTTATTCGAAACTTTTTTCGATAAGACGCGTTCCAAAAAAGATATCTCAAAAATATCAATTTTTTTTTTTTCAATAATTTTTTTATTGTTGAAATGTACACTTTGGAATGTCCGAAAATTGACGATTACATTCTTGTAGGTCCAAACAACCTATGAAAAAATTGGCGAGAGGGTTCCCCTCTTGAATAGAACTTATGCTAAGATGACTGGACTATTCGGGCTTCTTTATGTAGTCTCCATGCTCCTTACATTGTTGCGCCCTCACTAACACTACCTCGCTCTATTCATGTTTTCGGGAACGTTCGACGTTCCACACTCTCTCACACCAACGCACGCACACTATCGACCTCCTCCGCGCTTTACACGCACGCTTCCAAGGCTGCTACGCTTGCACGCACCCCACTACTCGCCGTGTAGCCCGCTTATTCGACGCGTCCTATTGGCTGAACTTAATTAATTAATATCTAATCAGGTGGGCGTCGGAGGAAAAAATGGAAGAGGACTTTTCGGTCCAGAATCACCCCATCTACCCACCCCTCAAAGGTCGGTTGACCATTATGGGACAGGCGTATACATGAAAATAGTTTTTTGAGGTTTTCTGAGTGAGGTACTTGACTCTCTGCGTCGCTTTTCATTATTGATTCACGAAATGTAAAATTTATAAAACTGGGGATGGGTACTCGCTCACATGCGCGATCGCCCGTTCGCACTGCAGCGCTTCAATTTTTTATGTAATTTAACTTGTAAAAATCTGGTAACCGGTTTTTCCGGCGACCAATCAGGGGACGAATAAAACGACAACAATGGCGCGATATTTTTTCGATCAAGAATCAACTTCAGGACCCCATCAACTTTTTATTAGCAGGATTCTTTTTTCTGAGATCATTGTTCCTTTACTGCAAAAACATGCACGTTTTATTTTGTTATCAATTTATGTAATCTATTAAAAAAAAAGTATTCATCTTTTTATAAGCGAGCTATCGTAATTCCATATTCAAATGTCATTATTTTGTCGAAAAAAAATTTTTTTCGTTCAAAGATTAAAAAAAAATTGACGTTAAATATTTCTTTATAAATGAGAGAAATGACTGACCTATACGAAGATATTTTACGATTTGAAAAAAACATTCGCGATGACCGATTGTTTTACAATCGGAATAAAATGTAATTTATTTTTTAAAAAATCCAATGTTTTGATAAATAATTTTTAAAAAAGCGTAATGTTAGTAATCATAAGATTGAAGTCGAAAATTGATGAAGTGGTAGACCTTTTTTTTCGCCGCGTTCCAAATAAGATACACGTGAGTTTCGATACTGAGCACCTATGAAGTACTCATCCCTAATAATAATTTTCAACCATTTTCGCTCGATATCAGGAAATTCGATGACGAACATTGCTGGTGAAATTTTCGCGAGATGCGGCAGAGGGTTATCTTTCAGAGGGCATCTTTAACCTTTCAAATACCATTTCGAGAAAAAAGATCGGGAAAGTATTTCAGAAGGAGTACTACAATCTACAGCCGAAGTTGTAAGGTTTTTTAAATTATCGATTTGACGTGAATGATTCATATGCATGAAACAGGTAATTGAGCTTTAATAAGTTAGAATGAAAGGGTATCATAATCATTGAATTAATATGGATTCGTCGCTGTAACTTGATGAGTTTTAGCGATATATCTGTGAAATTGTTAAAAAAATTACCTCTACCATCGACTGAGAGTTTACTGAAATATTTTCTGAATAATATATAAATATTAACTGTTATATGAAATATTGACTATCCATTTTTTATACATTGAGTGAATATTTATTACATATTCACTAAATAAATTTATTAAGAAAATATTTTATTATTGTTTGTTTTTTTCGCATGATTATTATATTTTTTATTGTTATATTTTATTGCATTATCTCCATTTCAAGTTCAACTAATTTCAATTCTATATGAAATACAAAAAAATCGAATCTGAGAAATAATTAAAACCTTAGAATTTTATTGAAGTATTAATTATTACCCATTTTGTTAAAAATGATGTAAAACTGATTTGCTGAGTTTTTTTAATACACTTGAGTTTTTTAGAAATTTTTTCGGTGTTTGCAACTCTTTGTCTTTTATTTTGAGAATTTTTTTTCAAAATAAAGGTATTTTATTAGTTGTGAGAAATTCGCGACTGTATTAAGGAGCAGTTTAGTTTACTCAGTATTGCGGTTAAACCAAATTAGAAAAAATAATCCGAATCCATTTCGTATGAAGACAAAAAACGTTTTCTGAATATTTTCAGAATTTTTCTGTTATCAGTATGTGAATAATAATAATATCAATAGCGTTATTATTAAAAATTACTGTACGCAGTGTCTTAGACATGATTGATTTTTTTCAGATTTTTATATCACTGTTAAGTTCACGAAACTTCCAGTCTATTTTGATTTTGTTGAGATTGCACATGCCATTAATGAAAAAATATGAAAATTTCGCTCTCATAAAATAAACAGATTAACTATATTGAGCAAAAATATAAATGAGTTTATATTTGCATCCATTCGTATAGTGGTCATGATATAACGAGCTTAAGACACCCTCACAAATTAGACAAATTAGTTGTGCGAGGAGCTTGACTGCGTACTTGACGATACAATTCCGTACGCATTATCGTCCCAACATTGTAGGTAGATGATGTTGGTGAAGTTAGTCCAGCCTTTTTTTATTTTCAAAAAAATAAAAATTGTGTTGAGCCGTGCTCGACTTGTGCTGCGTTGTGTCGCAAACGAAAAACAAATATTGTTGATACTTAAAAAAGTTATGGACAAATAAAAATTCAAAAATAGTTAGCACACCCTTCTTCGATTTTCGAAAAAACAAAAAATTTTGTGGGTTGTACGCGGCTTGAGCTGCCTTGTGCCGCAAATGAAAAAAAAAAAATTAATAAGCCGAAAGTTATAAACCGAACATCTTTTTTTTCCTAGGTTTTTTTTTCAAAAAAGTAAAGATTGTGCTGATTTGTGCTCCCTTGTGCTGCAAAAGGAAAAAAAACATTTGTAAACAAAATATTTTTTTTCCTAACCTTTTTTTTTGAAAAAGTACAGATTGTGCTGAGTTGGGCTCGGTTTGTGCTGACGTGTGCTGCAAAAGAAAAAAAAATTTGATAATTGAAAAAGTTATGGACACAAATAAAAATTCAAAATAGCTTAACCTATTTCGATTTTCGACAAAACAAAAATTGTGCTGAGTTGTATTGTATCCATAGTATGTATGTCTAAAACTTTTTCAATTATCAACATTTTTTTTTTCTTTTCCGGGACAACGTACGCACAAGTTAAGCGCAACTCAGCACAACTTTTATTTTTTTGAGAATAAAAAAAGGCTGGGCTAACTTGACTTACATGAATAGAGGCAGGTATATCGCTTGGTTCGCGCACTCAATGCCTACTGTCTTTGTACACGGAGAGAAAAACTTAGAAATATTACCGTGTTTTCTATACAAACGTGACATAAAAGACGCATACTGCATTATTTATCAGTGAAGAAAAAAAATGTAGAATACTTTAAGGAAAAATTGCTCCTCGGAATGATAGAATTAAAAATGTGCCATAGAGTTTTTCATATGCAACAAATTTCACTGTGCTGTTTGAGAATTTTTCTCGTACTGTACGGATAATCCGCAATAAATGTTGGTGGGGGATAACTCGCTCTTTCTCTGCCGTATGTTTTTTGCTGTATTTTATGATATATATAAATCAAACTTGGCGTGCATGGAACCTCTGTTTCTTAACCATGCACGCCAAGTTTGATTTTTGTTTTTTTGGAAAATGTTATTTTCATTTTTCACACTATGTGAAAAAAAATACTTTTCAACGAAAACTACTATTTTTATTACATTTTTTACTTTTTAAAGTTGTATTATACTTCATCATACTTCTATACCAAGCGATAAAACATTATCCCCAAAAACAAGCCAGTCATCCATCCGGCCGCGAATCACAAGTACCAGAAAGTGCACGTATTCTACAAGCGATCAGATGGCCCTGTTGGTAGCACTCCTAACTTCGGTCCACAGAGGCGCGAGATCGTTCCCCGCCTTCGGTACTTTTTCTTCGGTATGGTAAAAGCATCTACATCGATTTCACGCAATTATTATTAAATTCTTTACTGCAATTTTCAAGATACTTCCAATTTATCAGATTGCCCTTAATTCAAAATACGTTCTCTTATTGCAATTTATCGGTATCAAATCAAACTTTTTGAAAAAATTGTTTATTGCAATGTATAAACAAATTGCGATGATTTTAAATGGCAACTGAAAAAAATACATTTTTCATTTAATTTTTTTGCAGATACATTAAATTAAACTTCTACAAATGATTTGTTGCGATTTTTGAACAGCCCAATTTTTGAAAAAATCTATTGCAAATTGCAACTAAAGCAAATTGTTTTTATCATTGAATTTTTTTGCAACGAAATTGATTTTTTGATTTGCTTATTGTAATTTGAATTAAAAAATATTACAATTACACCGAATTCAAATGCTTTTCAATTAATTTTCTTGCGGTGAGAAGAGAAGAGATTTTTTGAATACCGTATGGGATGTCATTTGGTCAGTTTTCGTACCCCCCTCTAATTGAGCGGCCACCCATCCGAGTACGGCCGACATCCATATCCGAATAAAATTTCTTTTTGCGTCGTTGTGAAAAAATTAAATAAAAAGACTTGAATTCAATGTAACTGCAATATTTTCTTATTCGAATTACAATGAGGAAATGAAAAAATCAATTTCGTTGTATTACAAAAAAATTAAATTAAAAAAATTATTTGCTTTAGTTGCAATTAGAAAAGCCAATATTTTTCCATAAATTGCAATAAAGATTTTTTTTTAAATTGGGTTTTCCAAAAACCGCAACAAATTATTTGTGGAAGTTTAATTTAGTTATTTGCAAAAAATTTACAATCATCGGGATTTTTTAATACAGCGCAAAAAACATTTTTTTCAAAAAGTTTGATTTGATACCGAAAAAATTGAAATTAGACAATGTACTTTAAATTAAGGGCAACCTGATAAATTGAAACTATTGAAAATTGCAGTAAACAATTCAATGACAATCGCGTGAAATCGATAATAGGTCCTTTTTTTATTTTATCGCACATTGTTGATTGCATGGCCGATTTTTTATATTTCTTATCTCGCCAGAGATTACATAACGTAATGATTCGCAAGAATGTTTAAAGTAAAACATTTCAAGCACATACAGGGAATAAAAATTTATTGAAATTTATTAGGATTGATTATTGGCTTTGAACTCAAATTTTTTATTAAATTTTCAATTAATGTTAGTGAATAAATATTGTTGATTCTCATGATCGCGCTTCAGGGCGTTGTAACGTTTCGAGGTTACATCACAGGTTAATGATTTAAATGTGGAAATTTATCATTGTTAATCAACAAAGACGATAGTCAAAGGAACGTCGTCTTTCGACCTTTTTTCGATGTTTTACAATTTTTTGAAAGAATAATCGCGCAGGACGCGCTCTTAATTTTCAATCGTTCCCTTCTTACATTGTTCGTACTTCACTAGCGCTATTAGTCCAGTCAAATAAACTGTTCAGGAGCCCAAAATGACGATTTTCGCCTACCCAAAAAGTAGTCATGGATTCCGGCAGAAACAGGTGTCCTTATTATCCCCTAAAGTTTGCGCCAGATTCTGACCGTGCGTTTAGCAACAATTAGCGGTTGAATGCCGGAAATCAGTGTTTTTTTTTGTTTTTTGCTTTTATAATGAAAAATATTGGTCGGATCGGATAAAAGTTAAATTGAAAGTTGTAGATTTTTTTTTTTTGTCTTTTCTAGATTTTTAACTATAAGCTGCCGTTGTGACGGCATTAAATAATTTTTTTGTCCTGTGTGTTGCTTCATTTTAGAGGGCAAATCCAATGATTTGCTCCGCTCTACTTTTCACTCTTGATTTTGTAGCCAGTTATATACGATATCCATTCATACATTTATACATTCAAGCATTCATACAATAGTTTCATACACCGGTACACTCGTCGATGCACTTTCGCCTTCCGGTCACCCACTTGGCGTTGGCACTCTTCGTTGCGCGGTTATACCGCCTGGAATCTCCGCCGTAGGTCCATTGGCTTAAATTTTTTAAGCCGTCTGACGATGTTTCTTCTGTTGAGAAGATTGCGCGCTAGTTCGTTTGGATGGCTCAAGAGCCTTTGCTCATAGCTTGCACATGATTTTAGAGCTACGGCCTTTACTGTGTCTATTTCAAGGTCTTTATGGAGGTTGGCGTTTGTGATGTACCATGGTGCATTGGCGATCGTCCTTAGGGTTTTTGATTGGAACCTCTGTAGGATCTCGATGTTGGAGTTGCTTGCGGTTCCCCACAGCTGAATGCCATAAGCCCATACGGGCCTTAACACTGCTTTGTATACATTAATTTTGTTGTAGAGCGACAGTTTCGACCTCCTGCCCAGGAGCCAGTACATTTTTCTTAGTTTTATGTCCAATTCCTTCCTTTTTTTCCGAATGTGACTGGCCCATGTGAGCTTTCGGTCAAAGTGCATTCCAAGATATTTTACTTCGCTGACACTTGGGAGAGGATGTCCATTTAGTGTAACCGTCGGGCATTCTTTTTTCCTCATAGTGAATGTGATATGTACAGATTTTGTCTCACTCGCTTGAAGCCTCCATTTTTCCAGCCATGTCTGTACATCGTTGAGCCCTCTTTGGAGCTTCCTTGAGGCTGTAACCTCGTTGCTGTGTGTGGCCATAATTGCCGTGTCGTCGGCAAACGTTGCCACGACGGTGTTGCGTCTCACCGGTAGGTCCGCTGTGAACAGCGTGTACAGCACTGGGCCTAGCACACTGCCTTGCGGAACTCCCGATTTGATTGGGTAGAGGTCTGTGACTTCCGCTCCGTGCTTCACCTGGAATGTCCTGTTGCGTAGGTACGATCCTAGGAGCAGGTAGAATTTTGGAATGGCTTGTTTGATTTTGTAGAGCAGTCCAGTGTGCCAAACTTTATCAAAAGCCTGTTGGATGTCTAGGAACACTGCTGAGCAAAATTTCCGCTCCTCGAGTGAGTTGGATACGGTTTGGTACACTCTATTGGCCTGTTCTACTGTTGAATGTCTGTTTCTGAATCCAAATTGGTGGTCTGGTATTATATTCCGTTCCTCTATTTGCGCTTGCATTCTTCTTAGTAGCAGTTTCTCGAATATTTTAGATATGACCGGTAGCAGACTTATTGGTCTATACGAAGTGATATCGTTTGGCGGTTTGCCCGGTTTAGGTAGCATAATGATCTGTGCCACTTTCCATTGACTGGGTATGTGTGCTGTACGAAGGACTGCATTAAACAGTGTCGTGAGGAATACCACCCCTTTTCTGGGCAGCTTCTTGAGCACGAAGCCAGTTATGAGATCATAACCTGGAGCTTTCTTGGGCTTCAATTCCTTGTTGATTATGTATCTTATTTCCGCCGGTGAGATGTGCTTGATAGGCATTTCCAACGGCAGTGGGCTGTCAAGGAATTCCTTGATTTCCGCAGCGTTTTGTTGGGATTCGATTGGTGTAAACACCCTTCCCAGGTGCTCTGCAAACGTTATCGCTTTTTCCAAGTCGCTCTGTGCCCATTCACCGTTCGATTTTCTAATTGGAGGATTGTAGTTCTTCGTGGTATTAATTCTTCTAGTGGCTTTCCATAACGAATATTCCGTGGCTGCCGTGTTGGATAATTTCGTCAGGTATGTTTCGAAGTTGTTGTTGTTGTGCTGTGAAATCAGATTTTTTAGTTCCCGAGTCTCTCTATTGAACTTTCTTTTATCACTGACGTTTCTACTCAGTTGCCACTGCCTCCTGGCTCGTCTTTTTGTGGCTATTTTCCTTCGGATTGCTTCTGGGGGGATTACAGCATCGTGGCTTTCTGTTGTAATTGGAGTAGATTCCCAGGCTGCTCTCTGTATTAGCCGCGTGAACTGTTCAGTAGCGTTGTCTATGTTAGTTCCATTTTTGAGTGGGATTTTCAGGTCCACGTTTTCGCTTATTATTTCCTGGCAGGCGGGCCAGTCAGTTTTTCCGTTATATAGTGTTAAACTTTTTTCTTTAATTAGTACTTCGCTGCTTAGAGTTAGTGTTACCGGTGTATGATCCGACGATAAGTCGAGACTTGTATCCATTCTTGTGTATATTCTCGCGATACCTTTGGCTATGAAAAAATCCAGTACGTCCGGTACTTTTTGTCTGTCGGTTGGCCAGTACGTCGGTTGTCCGGCAGAGAGGTGAATGCAGTTGCAGTCTGCCGTCGCTTTAAGCAGTTCTCGGCCCCTAGTTGTTGTTAGCCTTGATCCCCATGCTTGGTGCTTTGCATTATAGTCACCTCCTGCAATGAAGCGTGGTCCCAGACTCTGCAAAAATTCTTTGAATTTGTTGTTTTTGATATTGTGTCTCGGTGGACAGTATACCGCTGCAAGTACTGTAGGACCGAGTTTCTTATCTTCGACAACAATTTTTGTCGCCTGGAGATAATCCTTGTCGTGTAGGCGCAACTCGTGATGTTTGATGGTTTTTTTTTATTAGTATTGCTGTTCCTCCATGCGCTGTGCCGTCTGGGTGCTCAGTGCTATAAACGTTATAACCACGCACATTCAGGTGGCTTCTGCCAGTGAAGTGACTCTCCGCAATCAGTATAACGTCTACTTTGTTTACTTGCAAAAATGTTGCTACTTCCTGCTGGTGCTGGGCCAGCCCATTCGCGTTCCATAGTATTATTTTGTACGAGATGAAAGTTATTTGTCTGCAAACTTCGTTAATACTGCTGTTAGTAGGTTTAACATGGTTTTGAGCAGCTCGTTTTGCTGCGTTAGCGCGAGTCTCAATTCGGTGAACGACTGTTCGAGAATGTTGATGATTGCGGAGTTATCATTGGGAACACTTTGGTTGTTACCTGCTCTTGCTCCTGTCGCCTGGGCGTAGCTACGGGTTGGCCTGGTTTCTCCAGTTTTTCCGTTAGCCGGTTGGTAATTATGTTGTACGTCAGCTTCGTGCACGTCCTGTCTTGGCCGGGATCGAGTCCAGTGCGGTTTTTGCCCGCTCAAATTTCTTTTCTCCAGTATGCTCTGATATACACGGCAACCCTTGTAGCTTGCTGGGTGGTCGCCCTCGCAAAGCACGCACTTGGCTGGTAGGTCGTTTGTTTTTTTACACGATGATGTGTTGTGCTCGCCTCCGCATTTGACGCATCGGAACTGCCTGCGGCAGTAGCTCTTCGTATGACCATAGCGCTGACATCTGGTGCATTGGGCTATCGAGGATTTTTTCCTTGGTGGTTCTACTTCGATTTTGGCGTTGAGGATCACATCGGTGCTATATATGTCTTTATTGTTGGGTCCGGGTTCCAGATCCACAAAGAAGAGGGGTAACGGCTCTTTCGTTTTTCCATGCCTGACGTTTATGATGTTACGTACTTTGTGCCCCAATTCTTCGATAGCACTTTTTAATTCCTCGATGGGGCTTGAAGGGTGCAGAGATCTTATGACCACCCGGTACGCACGGTTTTCTTTCAATTGATACGTGTGATACGCAGCATTCTCTTCGTTGAGGATGTGTACGATTTTCCTATATGTGTCGATATTCTTGGCTATTATTTTGATTTGTCCGTCGGTGTTAATTGTCTTGTGTGTGTAGTCACTTTTACTCATGTCCCTTTCAAAGCGCCTTTCGAGCGCGGTGATGGATTTAACGCCCGGAACGAATATCGGCGACGGTTTTGAAACTGCCTCGCGTACCTCTTCTGCGTTCGTATTATGCTCATTGTTTTCGTTTGTATTGCTCAGTGCCGTATATCTGTTATTACAAGGAATTTTATTACTTTCCTCTTCCTCGCTATCCGAAGCGTTAGTGGGTCTAGGGCGTTTTCTGCTGCGAACGATTTGCCATGCTGGCGATTTGTTGCCTATGTTTTGTCCGTTTGCATTTCTTGACAAAAGGATACGTATATCGTTCGAGTTTCCAGCCGGTGGAGAATCATGGGGAGGATTCTGAGCTGGCGTTCTAGAGGGCCCTGCCACTGGACTGTCATTTGCTCTCGTTTCGTTTTGTGCTGTGTTCGATGGCATGTTGGCCGAGTGGCCGCCGTCCATATCTCTTCACAATGTAACTTTAGGTGTTTCACATCACTGTTGCACTTCACTGCACTTGTTGGAGATTTAAACAGTTCAGTTCTGCGAACTATCTACGTTAGTTGCTAACACGCGCGCTTTGACTTGGTATTTCGCTGGTATATTTGCTTATAACGTCTCGGACGTAAACACGTCCTCTCTCGAGGAAGGTTCATACGCGAATCGAAAGTTGTAGATAATTGAAAAATCTATCGATAAGCGTTGGTCCGATGTCGATATTCCAATTTGTTGCTTAACTGCGCTCGGAAATTAAAAAAAGGCGTTTTTTCCATTATTTTATTAAAAAAATGTTAGAATGCATTTGGGGAGTTGCAATTGTGGATGTGGGAAGCTTCCAACTAGTAGAAACTACAGTTTTAATTTGGTTGAAAAAAAGTTGATAGTTTAGCAACAATCTAATTTGCAACTAAAAAAAAGTGTCCCACTAGATTGTTATTTCTTGCCCTATGGATAATCGTAGAGCAATGAATGAAACGGTTTTGGATAGTCAAAGAGTTGAACTACAACTTTTAATTTTTGGAAAATCGATTTTTGCAATTTGAGACCTTTAAAAATGGCGTCAAAAAAACAACGTTATTCAAACTAAAAAACAATGAGGAAGAAACGGTCGTATCAAAATGCGACAGAATGCATTGGAAAGCTGCTATTTTTTTACGAATTTTGCCAACCTGACTTTTGTTCCACGATAATTAGGAGCCGAGATAACACTTTTTTTTTTTAATTCCCCCTCCCTTTGTTTATTTATATGAAGCAACAAGACCTCGACGACTGCACAGAGGAAGAGTCATATTATCCACAGGAACCAGCAGAATTTGTTTGCCACAATTATTTATCGTATTTATTGATGGGGGAAGTAGAGGTTCTTCCGGGACCGTTCGACGCACCGCGCGGAGGGGGAGCCGGAGAGAGCGACCCAGCGCTACCGCGGCCGTCGATTCGATCGCGCGAAAAGTGATTTCAAAGGTTCAAACTGACCTCGCTGTCTGTTTCTCGGGAACTACTTGACGGATTTTGATTATTTTTTTTAAAATTTGTACTAGTGTATCGAGATATGATCGAATAACACTATGGCTTTCCCGGATTGTTATCGGAAATCCCTCAAATCACAAATAATTCAATTTTTACGCTGCAAATTTAGTGAATAAATAGATTTTTTGGAAGGTTAATAACGTCGTGACATAGGAAATGAATGTTGACTTGAAATAGGATTGTTTCGTAGAAGGATTGAATAATTATAAATGTATATTGATTCTAATCAAAAACTTTATTTTACATCTTTAAATATTTACATGTCCTTACTATACATACATTTGAAGCATTTGTTTACTCCTATTACAATCTTGGTCGCTTATTTGCGATAGGATATTCAATTTCGCTGCGATGCGATGCGATGCGACATGTAAATATTTAAAAATGTAAAATAAATGTTTTCATTAGAATCAATATACATTTATAATTATTCAATCCTTCTACGAAACAATCCTATTTCAAGTCAACATTCATTTCCTATGTCACGACGTTATTAACCTTCCAAAAAATATATTTATTCACTAAATTTGCAGCGTAAAAATTGAATTATTTGTGATTTGAGGGATTTCCGATAACAATCCGGGAAAGCCATAGTGATATTCGATCATATCTCGATACACTAGTACAAATAAAAAAAAAAATAATCAAAATCCGTCAAGTAGTTCCCGAGAAACAGACAGCGAGGTCAGTTTGAACCTTTGAAATCACTTTTCGCGCGATCGAATCGACGGCCGCGTAGCGCTGGGTCGCTCTCTCCGGCTCCCCCTCCGCGCGGTGCGTCGAACGGTCCCGGAAGAACCTCTACTTCCCCCATTAATAAATACGATAAATAATTGTGGAAAACAAATTCTGCTGGTTCCTGTGGATAATATGACTCTTCCTCTGTGCAGTCGTCGAGGTCTTGTTGCTTCATATAAATAAACAAAGAGAGGGGGAATTAAAAAAAAAAGTGTTATCTCGGCTCCTAATTATCGTGGAACAAAAGTCAGGTTAGCAAAATTCGTAGAAAAATAGCAGCTTTCCAATGCATTTTGTCCCATTTTGATACGACCATTTTTTCCTCATTGTTTTTTAGTTTGAATAACGTTGTTTTTTTGACGCCATTTTTGAAGGTCTCAAATTGCAAAAATCGATTTTCCAAAAATGATGAGTTGTAGTTCAACTCTTTGACTATCCAAAACCGTTTCGTTCATTGCTCCACGATTAACCATAGGGCAAGAAATAACAATCTAGTGGGACACTTTTTTTAGTTGCAAATTAGATTGTTGCTAAACTATCAACTTTTTTTCAACCAAATTAAAACTGTAGTTTCTACTAGTTGAAAGCTTCCCAAATCCACAATTGCAACTCCCCAAATGCATTCTAACATTTTTAAATAAAATAATGGAAAAAACGCCTTTTTTTAATTTCCGAGCGCAATAGTTAAGCAACAAATTGGAATATCGACATCGGACGAACGCTAATCGATAGATTTTTCAATTATCTACAACTTTTAATTTAACTTTTTTTCGAGCCGACCAATATTTTTCATTATAAAAGCAAAAAACAAAAAAAACCACTGATTTCCGGCATTCAACCGCTAATTGTTGCTAAACGCACGGTCAGAATCTGGCGCAAACTTTAGGGGATAATAAGGACACCTGTTTCTGCCGGAATCCACAGCTACTTTTCGGGTAGGCAAAAATTTTACGAAAAAACGTTTATTTGATTGGACTATATCTCGTTTTATTTATGTTTCGGGAATGCTCGACGTTCACATCTCTCCCACCGCACGCACACCATCAATCTCACTCCCGCATTTATACTCACACTTCCAGGCGCTCTACGCCTTCACGCACATCACTTAATCGCCGTGTCGACCGTTTATTCGGCGCGTGCTATTGGCTGGGCTTACTTAATTAATATTTCATCAGGGGGGCGTTGGAGGAAGAAATGACAGAGGACTATTCGGTCCAGAATTTCACCACCCCTTAGCAGTCGGTTAACCATTATGGGACAGGCTGTATATTTTATAATTAGCCTGCCCCATAATGCAAGTCTGACCGAGGAGTGGATAGGTGGTGAAATTCTGGACCGAAAAGTCCTGTGTCAATTTTTCCTCCGACGCACCCCTGATAAGATATTAATCCCGTACTTTGAGGTTTTTGGGGTCGCTGCTTACGAATCTGCACTTAACATTTAGAAATTCAAGATCGCGGATCTAATATAGCGGATCAAAAATGCAAAAAATCATTTGACGAGAGCGAACGTTGGCACTCGGGGCTTCTCAGGTCCCTGATGACGAATCTGCACTCCAAACTTATAATTTCGAAATGGCGGATCTAATAAGGCTGATCAAAAATGCAAAAAGGCGTTTGATGTCAGCAAAAATTAGTGCGCGGGGATTTTCGAGGTCCCTGATCATGAATCTCCACTCCAAATTTAGAAATTCAATACACATTTATTTATCTATTCCATTATTAGTTCGCAATTTTTATACGATACAAAGTATGCTACGAGGAGGCTGCATGGCAGGATTTAACAAGTCATTTTTAATAAAAAAAAAAACATTTTTCTGAATTTTTTTTAAGTTGCTATTTTTTTTGTTTTTCTTTTGTTTGTTTTTGTCGACTTTTTGCATCAAGTTTTTCCAATTTATTTCCTTTGCAGTTTTTACGATCCAAAATATATTTAATGCAAAAAATGGACAAAAACAAAAAAATAAAAATAAAAAACAAATCGAAAAAAATTCAAAAAAAAGATTGCGTCATGATGCATGTATTGTACGCCGTCTCGCTTTCTTCTCGTTATCCTCCCCAATTTAAGTATTTTGAACTACCTTTGTGGATCGCCATATTTCTTGAAATAATGTGGCTGCGAATAATGATATGGTAAGTACCTCAAAAAGAGATAAAAATCTTCAGAGATGATACTTTTGAAAATGAATAAATTCTGTGTGTGTGTGTGTGTGTGGTATAGCCGATCAAGTAGCAATCTAGCGAAATGGTGTAGCTCTCTGCATTGTCGATACAATAGAAAGCACTCCTGCACCGACCGTTCTCACTCACATAAACAGAGTATACTTGTAAGCGAGTAGACGTGTTTGTCGGATCTTGCGCTCGCAGTTTAGGCTAGTTTGCGAAAGTTGATAGCTCTTGTGTGAGCAGTCTGGGACTATCCCTCGAAAAGCACACCTATCTCACTTTGAAAGTAGCCGTGACAGAATGTTTAGAATGACTCAGTGAGTTATTCCCCGGTTCTCTAAAACCAAAACATCATTTTTTAGTTCATTCCTCAAGTTGAAAATATCGACGATAAGATTCGAAGCGAAACGTCAAAAAGCTGAGATCTCATCTCGTTCGGCGATAAGCCGCGTGAATGGTTGCAAATCGATCACCATAAAACACCAATTGCGACAAAATTACCGGTTTTTTAAAAATCACATCCCTGAAAAATCAACCTTGACTTGAAAACAATTAAAACAACAGTGCTAATGAATTTTAACGGATATTTTGATTTCTATACATCATTACCAGCAGTGCTTCAAACAATGGAAAACGTTTCTACACAACAAAAAAATAGTACTTGAAGGAGAGTCAATCGAAATTGGTATAATTTTAATAACTCTAATTGACCAAATTTTTATAAAATGACCTGTTTTTGACCTGTACCAAATTTTTATAAAATAGAACACATAATTATTAATAGGCCCCAAGAAATTATTTCATACTTAAGAAATTATTGTGCGTACTACCAGATGAGCACGCAGGCTATTATTGTCAGCATGGCGAAAAGTATGCGTGGGCAGTTTGAATGTTAAACGAACTAACAAGTTATAAACTAACGACAGCCGTCCGCGCAGCTAATGGTGAAAAATTAAAAACTTTTATTAATGTATTTTTGTTATATTTAATAAAAAAAATGAGAATAAACGATAATTGATCTGAAAACATACAAACTTTGATGAAAACTTGAATTTCCGATTCTTGATTCTAATAATTAATTAACCCGTCGATATAGATTATTATTTCATGTATCAAAAAAATAACCACAGAGAAAATTCGTTGACATTCTACTCTGCCAGTACAGAAATTTTTACTGTACTAGCACATTAATTTATTACTGGACCAATAATATGGGAAATGTCCACTGCGAACATTTCTTCCACCACTTGGGACCGACCAGACCGAGTCGACGCACGCGCGCTGGCGCCTCTCTCCACGGCAGCTGATTGCGCACGTGCAGGCAGTAGTATGCCGGCCGTCAGTAAATAAAATTATTCCAAAATTAGCTGGCAGGACTGCCAGTGAATTTTGGAACAGGCCCATTGTTCGGAGACAAGAGATGGCAGCTGTCATTTACAAGCGTGTATAATAGTAATTCGTGAGATATTTGAAGTTCAGGGTGTAATGTTGAAAATAAATTCACAAAATGAAAAAAAAGTGTGTGTTAAGAATAAAGAATATATATATCAAGTGATGTCTAAGAATTCAGTAGCGCCTCAATGCCGATTAATTGAAAAATAAAAGAGACATGTTTTGTAGTCATGTAAGAATAAAGTGATTTCTCGAAAGTGAATTTTATCACAATGTATATATTGTATCTTCAGAAAATGCGACTTAAAATTAATTTTCAACCCATAATTGATAGACAAAGCGACATCTTTGAAATCTTAAAGTTTTCAAAAATAAATTGTATTCAAAACTGTTAACTATCATGACGTTTTTTCATTACATACCATTTTGATTGAATTTTTTATTCTAGGGCATTTTCCACCTATTTTCGATAGAATAAAGCAGCCTTTTTTGAAAAATAAGTTGATACAGATAACCCCGAATTTTCTAAAATAAAAAATACTTAGAACCTTATAGAGTCGTAACTTTTAGTCATTATACACGATTCTGATTGATTTTGTTTTCTACGGCAGTTTTCGACCCATAATCGATAGAAGAAAGAAGTATTTTCAGAAACTTAAATTTCCGAAAATAAAAAGGATTCAAAACTTTAAATGGTCATATCTTTTTGTCTCCCCATACGATCTCGATATTATTTGTATTTTGGGGCACTTTCTCACTTTTTAGCGGTAGAAAAAGCAGCATTTTTAGAATCCTAAAATTTTTGTAAATACAAATTATTCAAAACTTCTATTCGACGACAGCTTCCCACTTTTTACGAATAGAAAAAAAAACAGCTTTTGTGGTAACCCCAAATTTTTGATAATGAAAATTACTACAAAGTTGAACGGTCATAACGTTTCCATTATATACATATATCTGATTTTGATTAAATTTTTATTTTAGGGCACTATTCCAACCATCATCGATAGAAACAAGCAACATCTTCAGAAACTCAACATTTTCGAAATTGAAAATGGATACAAACTTTGAACGGTTATAACTTTTTTCAATACGTGAGATTTTGATCTAATTTTAATTCTAGGGTATTTTTCCACCTATATACGATAGAAAAAAGCCGTATCCTTGAGGACCCGAAATTTTCAAGAATAAAACTCATTCAAAACTGTAAACTGTCATAACTGTTCTTCATTATATACGATTTCGATTCAATTTCTATTCTAGAGCCGTTTCTCATAGAACGTTTATGGATAGAAAAAGTGTCTTTTAAAACGACGAATTTTCAAAAATAAAAATTACTCAAGACTATAACGTTCTTTACTTTTCGTTAGAACCAATTTTAATCGCATTTTTTCACTCTAGGGCATTTTTCCACCTATATTCGATAGAAATAAGCAATATTGTTTAAATACCGAACTTAAGAAAAACTTAAAAAGTTTTACTTAAAATAATATACGAAAAATAATTTTTTTTCGTTATACTGTGTGTAAGTGTAAGTATGTTTGTTTGAAAAAGAAATGAAATTCTCATAAAAAACTTTGAAACAGTAAGAAATGAGCGCAAGTAATTCAAAGATATCTTTCCTTGAAAAATATTTTTTTCAAATAGTATAAACAAAAATAAAGGAAAATCTACAAAATTAGTCAATTAAAATTTAAAATTTAACGAATCTAGAAACATGGCGTGCATGGTGAAAAGAAGAAAAGAAAGAAGAAAAAGCTGGTGAAGGAATCTGGAGATGCGGCAGCGTCTCGATGCCAAATAATTCAACAGAACTTTTTTCAATTTTTTTTATAATGATTCGTTCTTGTACCATGCACGCACGGGATGTCACACACGACTTCCTATCAATACCTAGTCAGTATTCAGAATTTATGAGAATTGAGTCTCGTATTCTAATCGTGAGAACGGTATTCTTGACTGATCTGGCACAAGAAGTGGACGTACGTGTTGAACAGCGCATTATGAGCGACGAACAGTGCAAGTAATAAAATGAAATTATCGCGTGTATTATGTGTAAGTAATAAATTACTATAGAATCATAAAAAAAATAATAAACAATAGGTCTACGGAAATAAAATGTTACGAAAAGAACAAGAAATGATTGTACAATCGAAAATCGAATACAATAAATCAAAGCATGGAGTCCAAAAAGGTTTTCATGCCATCAGATGTTGCATCTTCTCGGTCTTATTTTTCTTAACCATGCACGCCAAGTTTCTAGATTCATTAAATTTTAAATTTTAATTGGCTAATTTTTGGGATTTCCCGTTCGGTTTGTCTATACTATTTTTTTAAAATATTTTTCAAGGAAAGGAATTTAAAAAAATATTGTTCAAGGAATTTTTAAATTACTCGACGTTCTTTTTTTTCTTTGTCAAAGTTTTTAATGAGAATTTTCTTACAATGAAACAATTTTTTTTCGATTTTTTGGGAATTTGCGGAACACTGAAATGCAGACGAAAATCACAGATAATTCTGTGCGATTTGTATGTATGATTTTATTAAACTCATGGAATAAAAAAGATTTTATCATAAAATAGATATGAGTTTTAAACGAATTTTACTCGAATTATAAATTAATTTTTCTTTCGTCAGGGTTAGGGACGAAATTCTGTGCATACATATTTTTATTTCACCTCCTTCCTCATCTTCGATATCTAAAGTGTGATATTTTATCAATTTTGGTACGATTGAATAATCAATAGGTAGAAAATTAGAGTATTTCAAGGTTTTTACCACCGAAGTAAGCCGAATTTGGTGTCTGAATTTGTCCCCATTCGGGGATGCATCTATGCGGGTAGAAATAATAATTTCGGAGCATAAATTGTGCGAGATATTCACGACGAGCTGAATCAAATAAGCTGCGTCGGTCCTTTGAGTAACATTCTCGAGAGTTCAATTTGTACCAATACTTCGACGTACACGGTGTCGCATATAAACTTAATTAACGAAGCACAAGTAAATGTTTTGAAAAGTACGGGATATATTTTCGAAAATAATAATTTCTGAATCATGTAAGCTTCAAGTTTAGAATTCTTCTACCCGTACGAATAAAAAAGAAAAGACCTGAACTCGTTTAAAATCAGATTAGTTTTTCGAAAAGTATTTTTTTCATATAGTGTGAAAAATAAAGTAACATTTTCAAAAATAAAATAAAATCAAACTTGGGTGCATGGTTAAGAAGGAGAGGTTCCATGCACGCCAAGTTTGACTTTTTTTTCTTTAAATGTTACTTTATTCTTGGCTGACAGCTGAAAGCCCATTTTCCTGTATCTCTAACGTCAGGTCATAACATTTTTTTTTTATTACTTGTTGTCGAGACGCTGCTGAGTCTCTAGATACCCGCGATATCTTGTAACAAAAGTCTCTTCACTTCCGACTTTCACTCACGCTCCTCAAATTGATACCTTTTTTTTCGTCTTTTCCAATCTTTTCTATCGATATATATAACTTACTATTCTATTACGAACGAGCGCATGAAGACAATATTTTTCCCTTTTTCATTGCATGGAAATCCAAAGATTATTTGTGCAATAAAAGTAAATAAATTGATGAATTATTCACTTTTCAAATGATCAAATCGATAACAAATTATAAATCTTTTTCATTGGTCAATTCACGACGTATTTTTGTATTTGAGAAAAAGGAAGCTACAAGTACATGATGCTTTTAGATATCGTGAAACAACGATGTATTATATGCATATGTAACTTAATGTAGAATAAAAAAAAAAGATCTCGAAACACCGTCGTCGAGTCGAACGTTCGAAATAGCACGTGGCAGTCAATTTGCGTTTACCTCATCAGACGAAAGGGTGTGCTATTTTTTAAAATACATTTTATACATACATACAGAGGAGCAGCAGGCTCTCGACACCAAGTAATTAAAAAAAAAAAATTATGACCTGACAGCAGAGACCTGCCACGAATATTATACAGGAAAATGGACTTCCAGCTGTCAAAAAAAAATTTTAATCACGTATATTTCCGAAACCGTTCCCCTAATGGAAAATTCAGTGATATTTTACCTATTCAATATGATTTTTTTTCTTCCCATTGAGCCTAGTTAAAACATGATTTGTTTAGCCGATATATGCAAACTCATAGTTTTAAGCTGATTTTTTGTCTACTAAATTTCAAAATAATATATATATCACATTCAAGTAGTAGGCATGTAGGCGAAGTAGGCAAATCACCGAAAAATTAAAACGTCAGTGCTGAATGTCAAAGACTTTTTAACCTTTTCCAATGTCAAAGTTTTAACGTTTCCCGATTGCGTGTATCTTGAAGAGATAAAAGTGGAAAATGTTACACTGAGGGAAAAGTGGAATAAATTAGTGAGTGAAAAAATTGTCTATCGATGAGATTTTCGCACAAACATTTTTTTCACAGAAATTTTGAGTTGAGGACAATAATCATCGTTACTATGCTTGTAATCTTCTCCCCTGCTCGTGGTCGTTTGTGAGCGAGACCGTGGCCATGCGCCGCGCTGCGGCCAATGTATGAACTTCTCGCTGCTATCGCAACCATAAATTAAGTCAACTAATTTTAAAGAGTATATTTAAACAAATATTGAAGAAAGCTCGGCGCATAATTGAAACTAATGACGAGAAGTTCCGTATCAATCAACGTCATCAACCAAATGTTTTACGTTAAAATAATTATCACATGCCAATGATAATGTACCATATTCTTTGAGTAGTTTACTTTATTTACGCATAATTGAAACTAATGACGAGAAGTTCCGTATCAATCAACGTCATCAACCAAATGTTTTAAGTTAAAATAATTATCACATGCCAATGATAATGTACCATATTCTTTGAGTAGTTTACTTTATTTCTTTAATTAAACATGCGTAAAGAGTTTTTGTCATTGCTCACATAACAACATATGATATTGATTTTTTCATAACAATATATCGTCATGCTTGTTAGGTGAATTATCCGATTTATGAAAATATATATAGTAACTGGAACTAAGATACGGTCAAATTGAACAAATGCCATTAAACATGTTGCGGCGTTGAAACAACTGATCAATTTTGTCGATTTAGCTACACTATGATCGATTCAAACGAAATGAAAACCATTCTAATGAATATCGTTTGACTAGATTTGGGACGTGTACTCAACTAAATATTTTGTTGAAACAACAATTACATGTCAAATTATATTCATGCTACACCCCGTGTAGAAATACTGATCGGGAATAAGTCGGGCCCTGTACGGGCTTTCCCAATTGTAGATCGGGGCCTGACCAGGCTTGCCTCGTCTGGACCCGGCTAGCAATGTAACGGGTGAGAGATCGGGCGATGGTCTGGCCTTCTCTACATCGGGAAATGATCAGGAAATGACCAGGGCCTCCTCGGCGCCCGAACAATACATGAGATCGGGAAATGATCAGGAAATGATCGGGCCCTTCTCGGCGCCTGGATAGAATATTAAAATCGGGAAATAGCCATGCCCTGGTATGCGCCTCGTACTAAACTCCCTCATTTCATATGTGTATCAAAGCTTCATTGGAGCCTAACAAATAAAAGCAACACTTTACAGTTAAGGTATAGTCTACATTTTCTTTATCGTGAAATACTTGAATACGTGATTATTCTAATAGTTATTCTGATTTTTAGGATAGAATTGATCCTTGACAAAAAAAATAAAGTATACGGTCTCCCTCATTAATTTAATGAGGGCCGGGTGACTTAAGAAAAGTACTACGATTTGTCGTTGCTTTGCTCTTATATGTTCGCCATACGCGGTATGTGTTCGCGAGAAACAGCCGTTAGTGCGCCGCGCTGCGGCCAGTACGTGTACCTCGCGTCCTTTGCCTTCAAATCGTTCATAAAATTCCCGATCGGGGCATGGGCATTTACTGACATAGAGAAATTGGCAAAAAAAGACCGGGATTTCCGTATATGGTCCCTGATAGGCCCCTATTAGGAAACGCTAACCAGGGAAAACCTAGCCAGGGCCAGATATAAAGTCGGGACTTTCCGACCACATTTCTACACGGGACTCTGTGTACAGTACTTCAATTCCCAATTCGACGCGTATCAGGAACATTGTCTTAAAAATGTAGTAATGTACAAATACATTATATCGTTTTTTTTCAAACAGGCCATCGTCGTAGCTGATGACTAAATGCATTGTACAATTTAAAAAAATATGTAGTAAATGGAATCAAAATAAAGTCAAAGTTATCAAATGTGTTACTAACCGAATAGCAGGGTTGAAATAACTAAATCGATTTAGTTGATCTCACCATTTTTTTGATTGATTCAAACAAAATGGGATCCATTCTACCGAATTTCGGTTGACCAAATTTGGGAGGTTGGATTTACGAAACCTTTTTTTCAGTGCATAAGTTTTAAAGAAATTCTTTTTTTAGTTTTTTTTAAATTTTGTCTCATATGATTAAGTTTGGTGATTTCCTACAAGAAAAATAGAAATCCACATTTTAATCTTTGAACAGTAAAAAATGTACACCAAGTAATTAAAATAGTAGCTTTTGTTGAGAATTTTTTTCAAGTAATGTGAAAAATACTTTTCAACGAAAGCTAGTATTCAATTACTTGATGTACATTTTTTACTTTATCCTTTACAATACGAGCAAAGTCGTTTCTTTCAAGTAGAAAATAATAAAAATGAAAAGTCAAAACATCTGTGTATCTTCGATGATTAAATACTTATCTAATTATAATTGATAATCACCGTATTAACGTTTTATAACATTTGTTGATAGTTATAATAATGACCTTGTAAGGAAATTTGTAAATTCCCGCTCGAATGTTCGAATATCAATAAGGGATAATAGGATAATCCCCTCCTTTTTCTCTCGACATTTTGGAGCAATGTCGTCGCGTACCGGCGAGAGCTCTTCCTCTTTCGCTCCGGGGAATCATCGAGTAAGCATCGAAAGCCACCTCATCGACGTATTGTCTGAGAAGCGCGATCCAAAATCCATCCTCAACCCGACCGTGAGCTCGTCTGGCCAGCGAGTCATTAGGAAGGTTGAAAACGAGGAAATTATCAACCTCCCCGGAGCAGGAGAAAGAGCCAACGAGGGATGCGTACAAAATTAACAGAGATAAGTCGCCAAATTTTTTAATATAAAATAAACAAGCGTGAGATTGCGACGTGGTGTGCAATGTGTGAATGCGTGAGCGTGCTGATGTCTGTGTGTGATCTCATGGCAATTTGACCGAAATACCGTATATAGTCTCACGAGAACGTATCCTTATATTAACCATATTGGACAAAAATAATTTAGTGTATAAATGGATAATAGGACGACGCAATAAACACTTATAATTTTGCGAATGAATTAATATACAACTGAATTTTTACAATCTTTTTTTAAATAGATATCTTGAGTTGGCTGAAAATGAATTTCGAATTGCATCAATATGACAACAAGCACAATATCATTTCGATTAAATAAAACTAATTGTCAACCATTATTTTAATATTGCGACAAAGTAGCTGAAAAAGATAAAAGTTCTAAACATGGACAAATTTAATAAAAAATAATTTTTTTTTTCAAGATAGTAATTTGAAAAGTCTCAGTGTTTGATTTGATGTTACTGAATTTAATTATGAATGAATTATCATTTTTCTCGCGTTACTTAATGCCCGTAACCTGAATCAATTTTAATCAAGAGACATGGCAGCGTCTCGGCGCCAAGGAACTCAAAAGGAAAATTGTCTGAATTTTGAATCGGCTGCAGGTAACTCTACAGTAACATGGAGATTAAAAAAATTACGCGAAAATAAGTTTCTTGTTCTGTACCATGTACGAACTTCAATGACAAGTTTTACAGCAGCATTTTGTACATATAAAGGCTATCCTACGAACGATCTGCGATACCATCAGGGTAGATTCGTGACGTAATTTTGAGCAGAAAAGTCCTTTACCATTTTTTGATATCATGGACCCCTGAATTGTGAAAAAATTTCTAATAAAAAATTTCAAGCTCCCCCAATTGATTTTCGTTATTGGGCATACCTAGTAGGTGATAGAATCATTAAAAAAAATAAATCGGCATTTTTCGGAAAAGTCGCTAAAGTAAAGAATTACCCATTTTTCGCTCCGATAATTAATTCGCTGCTTCGATTTCCTGCCACAATGTGGCCAAACCGCCACGTCCGACTTCAAGTTTCCTATTAATTTTTTAATCTACTCATGACTACATAATTGATGGAAAAAAATCAGTGAATAACATATTTTGTACCTCTTACAATGTACCCAATTCCAGATTTTTTAATTATTATTATAAGACTAATGAATATTTCAATGCGGCGGTTAAAGAAATTCATTTTTTTTTCGAAAATAAAACTGCTCGGTGGCACGTGTCTCCTTATCCCAGCGCGTTCAAATTTTACACAGATTTTTTAAATCATATCTTGATTACTTTTTTTGCTAGACGTAAAAAAAAATTTACCGAAGCCAAAATAACGGTCACTCTAATGCCCATAAGGCAAACACAAGGTATGCTAGTGCATCTGCGGCGTAGTTACAAAAGTCGAAAGATACGAGTTTCGACGTATACGTAGATCAAACGTCAGGATACAGTATTATACAGATTTTCCTGGTTTTTTCTACGTTACAACAGCTTTTAAAATGTAAAGAATGTGATAAAAATGTTTCATTCACTAAGTATGGACAGCGAGGACTCGGTTGCAAACTTTCTGTTACGTGTGGGTGTGAAGAAAAATACATTCATTCGTGTCCGGTTATTGCGACTGGATACGAAATCAATCGTCGTCTAGTGTACGTTATGCGTTTGATTGGTATTGGATTGAGTGGTATCAACACATTTTGCGGCTTCATGGAACTTGGACCTGGTATAAGCTTCTCTGTTTATTATCATATTCTCGATTCGATCTCTATCGCTGTAAAAATTGTGTTCGATATAGTAACGCTCAAGGCTGCTAGAGAAGAAAATCTCTTGAATGCTCAGCACGCAGAACCTGAAGATATTTTGAACGTTTCACCTCCTGCTCTCGCTGAAGATGTTCAAGAAATTCTAAAACCGATCTACGAAGATTTGACAAAACAAGAACTACTTGAATGATGCCTCGGTGGAAACACGCAGAATAATAACGAATCTTTCAACAAGTGCGTCTGATCAATGGCTCCCAAACACATCTTTAGCGGAAAAAAATTGTTGAAATAGCGTGTCGAACAGCTGCTTGTATTTTTAACGCGGGATCACAACCGATATTAAGAATCTTGGAAATAATGGGCGTCAAGATCGGCTCGACCGTCGTGGAGTTCGTCGCTGACCGAGACAGAACACGCATACGAGTTGCGAACCGCCGCAGCAATGATGCTTCTAAGGAAGTCAGAATGAAACGAAGGCAGGCTATTTTGGATGGAAATGAGCATTATGAAGGAACTGAAGGCATAATGTACGGTGCAGGCATCGCTGATTAGACGTAGGTAAGATTTTTTCACGATTTTTCGCTAAAAGAATCTTTAAACGCGTTTTTCTCAAGATGACGTTTTTGGATGGCTTGTTGATAAAATCTCCGAAACTATTGAACCGATACTTACCAAAATTTTACCACATGTTCTTAATGATCATGACTATAGCGCATATCTGCGATTTTTGAAATTTTTAGTTGAACAATTTTTTTTTTGCAAAAAACGATGAAAAAAACGTGCTTTTCCGTGACTTTTCGAAAAATGGCCCCTATTATGTCACTTTTGAAAAAATGAAAAATCGTATGATATGCGCTATAGCTATTAACCTACTAAATCTAAAACCATTTTTTTTTTCACATCATCCATTCCAGAGATTTCATCAACAGCTCACACCCATCTTTTTTTTGGACCTTTCTTTCCCTTTATTTTTCTATACCAAGACTGACTAAAATAAATTGAAAACATTTTTTTGGTGTACTTTTGAAGTGTATGTATTAGGTCTAACTCCTAATTTCTTTGAAATTTTGTACATACTTTTAGAAAATGAATCTTATAATTTTTATGAGTAATGTTTTGGAAATCAATGACACAATGGGTTAATAGAAACTGAAATTCTATTTTTGATGGTTTTAATGAGGTGCCGTGAATTATTGTATATTGTCTTTGAGAGGTGACTATTTTATTATAAATACAAGAAACCTGTGTAAGGCAACTTATTGACATTCGTGACAAATTTTTATAGGTGGATTTGAAAAAACATGTTTTATGAATTTATTTAACATCGATGAAGAAAGTCTGGATTCTTGAGGGAATTCCTGAAGAAGGCTCAATAAATATGCAAATGGGATTATACAATGTTGATGTATACTATCATTTTATGCTTCGATAATTATGCAGAATGAATCGATATTCATGTACGACGATCTTGGGCAACATTGAAACGAACTCAATGATGAATTGGCGATTTTTTTACGTGCAAAACACCAGGACGAACTTTTTTTAATTTTACGAAATATTTTCCAACGAAATAATTCGCTAACATTTCTTCCATGAAAATCGTGCGCTTGGTTTGTTTGTAGTTTTTAAGTAAAAAAGAAATTAAATAAAAAAGAAAAGAAGAAAAATACGTTTGGCGGCCATAACTCATAATCGAATTGTTTTAACGTAAAACTTAAGACTAAGATGTAAGACATCATAAGACTTCCCGAAATAAAGTTCAAGCTGTAATGACTATTTTTTTTCCATCCAAAAACTCGTATAAAAATTCGCTTTCATTTTTTATTGCTTCATATTGTTACTTTGATATTGTTAAAAAAAAAAAAAAAATTACGAAATCGTGTAATCATTTGGGGTTATATATCCCCAAATGTTTGCATACTGTACACTTCTGTATTGTACGCCTGTATTGTACACTTCGATAAATGACGATCAGTATGTATGAATCCATATACTACATGTAAAGTTTACAAGTGTGTGCGTGGGTGTTAGTTTGACTACATGTATAACAAGAGCCTTTGCGTTAATTTGGATTATCATTAAAGCTATAGCGTTACATTGAAACAAGCTATACATTCGAATACATGAGTGTGTAAATTCCTCTATTATATCAAAATTACATTTGCTGCGAGCGTCAAGTATTACGTGAAAACATTTTGAATACGTATGTAACGATAGGAGACAAAAAAAATAAATTTCTTTTCCTCGAATTGCACCGAGTTTCTAAGAAAATCTGAGGTAAATAATTGTTGTCTTTCTCTGTGTCCGTTTGTTAGAGATTTTCTATGGAAAAAATTACAAAGGAGATCAAATTAGCTCAATCAAAAGGGTTTTTGCAAGGGTTTTTGAGAACTAATTAGCAGGCTCGCCGTAATTACGCTACACACATACACACCCAAATACACACACACATAGAGAGAGAGAGAGAGAGAGATCTTGTGAGTTGAAGATGGGTTGATAAGAAAAAGTCACAGCGGAAGGCGGCGGAAATCTTGAAGTAGCAAACTTACACTTTCGCCTGACTCCTCTCTCTACACTGCTACCTGCACCTACACTCCTCCTTTTTACGCGCGTTACATCCGTGACCACCGTGAGACACGTCCCTTACTTTGGTTTTTTAATAAAATACAGAAATAAATTATTTTATCATAAAAACTAAGTTAGATTGAGAAAAATTTAAAAAAAGTTTTCAATAAAAAAAAGATAGAAAGAAGGTTGGCTTACTATGGGGTTTGCGG
Organism: Heteropelma amictum; assembly: GCA_959613375.1. Classification (NCBI taxonomy): domain Eukaryota; kingdom Metazoa; phylum Arthropoda; class Insecta; order Hymenoptera; family Ichneumonidae; genus Heteropelma; species Heteropelma amictum. The sequence goes on from OY390721.1 coordinate 15,770,053, forward strand.
CATTCAATGTAGAAGAAATCAACTTTCTTTTAGAACAAATGAAAAACGACGTATTGCCAACTTTGAAATATTTATGGTTTTTTTTTAAACATTAAAAAACTTCATAACATATGATTGAAAATTTTTGATTCAACTGGATTGATTCAACATAGTTATTTTTCAATAATGAATTCGGAAGTTATTATTGTCGTCGAAAATAATAATTATTGAAACTGGATAATTTAATTAATCCCGTTGCGGCAAGTTATGAAAGTGTATTCGTTAAAGTTTGTAATTCAGATTTTTTTTGTTCATCATCTTTTATGTCCTTTCGAAAAACATGACATAAGTCAGAAAGTTTTTAACTGAATGCTGCAACGTAGTTACTTTTTAATTATCAATTTGCAATAATTATTAGATGTCATGGATAACCATATTTTTTGCAAATTGATCATCAAAATAGCATTATAACAACGCAGCTGGAATTGCTGATAAAAAAGATAACGTACTAATGCATTCAAGCGCTCACATCGATATGACGAGTAGAGTTGCTTCGCACTACACACGTGAGCGCTCACACAGATTATCGTGCGTACGCTCGCATGGTGAGGGCCATGGTGAGGTTTGACAAAAAAAAATTTTTTCTTGTTTGATTTTTTATCTTTGCGTTGTCATTGCCAATTTACCACTCAGTCATTTCGGTATGAATTCGCCAAATCGAAGTGCACCTGATTTAAAGGACACCGAAATGAATCATGAACTGCAGTATGATACTGTAGAAATGGCTGCGATGGCCCACTACTGACTCATGAACAAAAAATCATTTACGACCGCATTATGATGACAGTTTCGGCGGGACAAGGTAGATTCTTTTTTTTTGACGGACCAGGTGGAACTGGCAAAACATTTCCCATTTCGCTAATTCTCGCCAAAATGCGATCAAATAAAGGCATCGCATTGGCTGTTGCCTCATCTGGCATTGGCAGCAACTTGATTGGATGGCTCACTCTGTATTTAATCTGCCACTGAATATTTAAAATAACCTAGACGCAGTGTGCAATGTAAAAAAACAATCGTCCATAGGCACAGTACTGAAACAATGCAAAATTATCATCTGGGATTAATGCACTATGGCATACAAACATTTTCTCTAAGCGTCTAACAGAACACCCAATGATATAAAAAACAACGACAAACTATTCGGCGGCAATCTGTTACTCGTTTCAGGTCATTTCAAACAAACACTCCCCGTCATTCCACGTACAAGGTACACTGATGAAATCAACGTTTGCTTGAAATCATTGCCACTGTGGCGTATTATTGAAAAAGTCCAGCTAAAAATAAACATGCGAGAATGTGTCCGCTGACACATTCTCGAACCAATTAAGATATCGGCGGTAAAAAAGTTGCTCTCTAATAAAATACTGGATGTACAAAATTGCCTACTAATTTCTGCACAATCGTTGGTTCGCAAAATGCTCTCGTTGACCGTATATTTCCTGATGTATGCACTCAATACACAAATCATGCGTGGCTGGCAGAAAGAGTCATTTTGGAAGCAAAAATTGTGGACGTCGACGATTTAAACTTCAAGATACAGCAGTCGTTGCCAGGCGACTTGGTATCATACAAATCGACCCATACGCAGTTTGGTATCCCGAGTTGCCATCTCACTAGCCGGAGATGGCAACCCCCACTCTGCCTCCAAACGCGGCGTCACATTTGACCTCTCAATTAATCGGTGATATGAACAATGAATTTATATGGAATTTTTTCCGCCGATTCTTCGCTAGTTAGCATACACCTTACTCTGTACGCTATTTTGAGCTCTCTATGTTAAAAAGAGCAGCAACAATAATTTTTAGAAAACAAATATTTTTATCTCCCCTTAATTAACTTTTTGCAATATTTTTTTACTTAATTCGTAGAAATACCAATATATACAGGGTGACATGTTAATGGTGGCCACCCCTTTTTATTTCGTCCCTCGTAAAGATAATCGGGCGGGTCGCGGGTGATTTTCTAAGGAAATTTTCTGAAGTTTTCTTTCTTCTGAAGGTTTTTAATCCGAATACAGGACATACGCAAAACAAATGTTGTTGAGTATCGCATCATTGAGAAAAGTTAGGTCAAAAATGCGTGTTATAACACCAATTTAAACGCATTTGAATGCAACGATGGAATCGAATGAACAGGGCTGCAGTGTTTTGTCTCGTACTCTGTTTGTCTTTTTCGCTCAAGTTCACTCCCCCAATGTTAATTTTGTATCTGTCAGTGGGAAATGCTAAAAAGGTTATTCAAGAAATGTCAGGTTATAGAAAAATATGTCGTCAACAAGCAGATGACGCAGCAAATCACTCTCGTACCGCTCGTTCAATACCGTCGTTTCGTTTAGTCAAATTCAAATTTATTCGATAACACGTATTTTTGATATAACGTTTCTCAATGATACGATACTAAAAAAAAATGGTCGCGTGTGTCCCGTATTCGGAATAAAGTCTACTTTATTCCTATAAGGAAAAAAAAATGTTTTCACATTATTTTTGTAGTGGCCACTTTTGTGCTGCAAAACCTATCATTTTCGGGCGAAAAAAATTTTGCACTAAAATTGTATCATTAATAAAATTTTAACGGAAGGAAAATTGTGTCGAATTAGACCAGGAGACCTGATTATTTACTAAGGACGAATTAAATCGGAGAGAATTAAATGTTAAAAATTACCGTGCAGTAATGGTAGCCACATGACAACCCTGAAATGTCGCTTATTATTACTGAGTAAAACACAGATTTTTACGAGAATAAAATAAAATTTCTTCTTCAGATAGAACATTTTACCCGATTTTCTAGTAAATTTTGATGTGTAACAAAATACGCAAAACGTAAAACGTAACGTAAAAACGTACGGTGCGGTTGGTAATTTTTTACCGACAGCAGGTAGACTTTGAAATATACATGCCCAATTTGACAGTCTCAAATTTTTACCCTTCCTGTTAGTTGAATTTTAGCTACGTATTTGAAATTTTCTATAACGTGAGTTAAAAAAAACTTGCCGCATACGAATTATTATGTTTTTGTCACTTGTCACCACATTGAAATATATCACGTTAATTTTTACGGTGAAATTCACGACAAAAATTAACTTTTAATTCTCTCCATGTGGTATTGTATCGAAGTTTTGAGACCCTTTCGGTCGAAGAATAATTTCATCGATGTTTCGTTATTACGTCATTTTTACGACGCAAGTGAATTATCGTCAATGTTCGTAGACCGAGTGATAAGCATTTTACGCGGGTCATAAACATTCGTCACGGTGGAATAAAGCTGAAGGGGCGTATACATATATCGTAGGAGTTGGTCAGTGTCGCTGCTATTTCGAGTTAGTTCAGGTCATCGTTTAAGTAAAGAGGGATGCCGTCGATAACTCTATTTTTTTTCTAATCTTTGACATCACAATTAATCTAACGTGAGATCTGTCGTGTGCATACGAGTAAAAGTATTAAATTGCATCACCCGTTTCCATTTGAATTAAATCTGATTTATTTCATCATTTAAACAGAAAAGATCGTTTGTAAATTTTGTTTTCACCCGAAAGAGGAGTTAAAGTGGACAAAGAAACGTACAAAATCATATTTTGAAATACGAGAAGTTCGCAGTAAAGTTTCGTGTAAGCATAAGATATTATCGAGTGATTTTTTTATTCAAGCAAAAGAAGTTCACGAAAAAATGTGCATAGCTTTATAATAAATGGTACATTTATAAACGTATATGACTGCGAAACAATTGTACTATTCATAAGAGGGAGAATTTTTTGCGTTGAACGGTTGAGGAGATATTAATTTTCGAAAATTTACGTTACTATTTTTTTAAACGCCCCTAACTTGGTTAAAAATGAGCCACATTGGACATTTTTTTCAATATTTATGATCAAAATATTTATGCATAGGAGCTAGTATCAATAAGTTTTTAGTGTTACAGAAGAATTAAAAGAACGTGATATTTAAAAATTAGTGTTACTATTATGTTCGGGTAAAATAAACAAGTAATTAAAATAGTAGGTTTCTTCAAAAAGTATTTTTTTCAAATAGTGTGAAAAATAAAAGTAACATTTTCCAAAAAAAAATCAAACTTGGCGTGCATGGAACCGCTTCTTCCTAGCCATGCACGCGAAGTTTGATTTTTTTTTTTGGAAAATGTTACTTTTATTTTTCACACTATTTGAAAAAAATACTTTTCGAAGAAAACTACTATTTTAATTACTGGGTGTACATTTTTTACTTTTTAAAGTTTTAAATGTGGATTTCACTTCTTTTTGTAGGAAACCACCACATTGAATCATATAAGACAAAAAAAACAAAAAAATGTCTTCAAGCGTTAAGACTTCGATATCGGAAAAGGTTAAAATGCTTTGACATTCAGCACTGACGCTTTGATTTTTCGATGTTTTGCCTGCTTCGCGACATGACGAATGTGATATATATATTTTGAAATTTAGTAGAGAAAAAATTAGCTTAAAATTATGAGTTTGCACATATCTGCAGACCAAACCGTGCTTTCCTTGGTTGACAGCTGAAAGCCCATTTTCTTGTAAAATATCCGTGGCACGTCTCCGACGTCAGGGCATACATTTTTTTTTTACCTAGTGTTGAAACGCTGCCGCGTCTTTAGATATAAGCTAGTTTTTAATTAGAGTTCGATTTGTAAATAATGAAAAAATAATATTTAATACATTAATGATATATTGTGGTATCTTCAAATAAAAATCATCGGCCGTCGCTTACTACATAATTTAAAAAAAAATTATTTAGGAAATTACGAATAAATATTATTGCTGAATATGAATTAATAATTATTATCGAAAAAAAATATAGATCTGATCTTTTTCCCTTTATTGGACTAGGCTTAAAATTTGTTAAATGGAGAATAGTTCTTTACAACAAATTTTGAAAAAAATCAATCGTTACATACTTTATGAAAAATAACAATTTATTATTAGAACTTAAGAATCATTTGATAATATCGTTTAAAAAAAAAATCAATTATTTTTATCAAAAGTATGTTTAAAAACGAAAATTTAAAAAAATGTCCAATTCGGCCCATTTTTAACCAAGTTATGGGCATTTAATAGAAAAGTAACGTAATTTTTCGAAAATCAACATCTCCTCAACGGATTGATGAAAAAAATTGGAAAAAATCATGGAGGCTCGTCTAAACCAGTATCAACATCTCAAACGTAAAAAGTTAAAAGAAAAATCAGAGATGCAAATGTAAAATGGTATCCGATTTGGTGTGGAATGCCTCATATACATTAGGGTGTGCAAAAAAAAACATTTTTCTTTATTTTCTCCCAAACAGGTTTGAAAGTTTCGGTTACAGGAAGAAAGAAGCCAATAAAAGTTTTAGTTCTTAATATTAATATTTAGAGGTCTCGTATCACTTTTTTTATTTTTTATAAGTATACCATGGGAGCATTTTTTTTTAACTTTTGGAACTTTATATCTTGGCAATAGCATATTGTACAGACAAGCCTTTAACATATTTTTTATAGAGAATTGAACACTTTACAAGAAAGCGCTCTTACACTTTTCTGATAAACACAGCCATTCAAGTGATCGATTCAAGTTTAAAGTTCAAAATATATGAAAATTCGTATTTTTTCTTTGTGTAATAACATTTTTTTCATTAACTTTCAAATATTGGGAAATTTATTTTAAAGTACGGTAAAAATAAAGTTTAATCTTTTCACAATTGATGAGAAAATTTTTGTCAGTAATATTAAAATTTGTCTATATAAATGGTTGAAGAAGAGTCAACAATTTTAAAAAATTGAGTGCATATAATACGCGAGAAAAAAATTAAGGTCTAAATAATACGAAAACTCCATGTTTTTTAAAGGGGAAAAGTATTGTCTTTTAGGCAAGGATTAACCCTTGCCTAAAAGGCATTTGAAAATTTTTAAAAAATTTCCAACATTGTTGTTCAACATATAAACTAATCATTTACGCCATACATTAGCGAAATTGAGGAGGTCAAAATATATAAAAGGTGAGGAAAAAGTACGGAAACTCATAGAAATTTCTTTACGAAGGACTATAGAAAAAAAAACAAAAATGTGATCTTAAGTAATTTTCAACGCGGAATTTAGTGGTACCCTTGGATTTGATGTTGACCCCTAGGCGTCAAATAAGGATCAAAACAATGTTACGCTAGTGTAATAAGAATAATATTGTAATGAGAATATGTACTTTCATGAAAGATGTGTTAAATAAAAATTTTCAGGTTTGGTCAGGTGGACCTAATTACCCTCTTAAAGCTAACCTCAAGTTCAACCACAAAGGTTATTTCAAGGTCAATTTGTTATTTCTATGAAAATTTTCATGCTGAACCTAATATTTCAGGTCATTTCAAAATTTGCTATGTATAAGTGAAATCCCCTAATATCTCCATAAATAATAATCAGAAGGTATTGTGAGGCAAGGGGGCTCACCCTAAACTCGGACCCCAAAAGGAACAAATTTTTTGTTTAGATATTAGGTACAACATTGAAAATAAAAATTTCTTCATTCCCTAGTCGAGAGTATGTCTTCCCGGCCGCATTTCGGTCCGGGAAGAACGGCTTTTGTGCCCTGCTTCAGCTCTGATAAGTTACAAGATTTTTGTGGCTCGTTAGCATAGCAACGGCCACAACATTGCTCGTATTATGACAGAACTGCATGTAACCTTATAACTACGAATAGTATATGTATACAACACAGCGCCGGTGAAGATAATTTTAATTTAAAAAAAACCTTAAAAATGAACGACTCCTCATCCGAAGGTTCAGCAGACGAGGAAGAAATTTTCAGAAATTTTGACGAAGAGGCAAAATCGATTGTGAACAGTGAAACATTGCCGAAGAAATCTTCCGATCGGTATCTTTTGGTCTACAACACATACAAAAAGTGGCGAGAGGAAGTAAAAATTCTCTAACTCGGAAGAAAATAATTTAATAGTTTATTTTAAAACATTGAAAGTGAAACTTAAACCTCCAACGTCATGGAGTATATGGAGTATGCTCCGAAAAACTTTCAATGTAAAGGATAATATTGATATTAGTTATTTCCTCAACTTAAAAAGCATTATAAAATCCAACCCTAAAGGATATAAACCGAAAAAAGCTTTTGTTCTAAGATGGGAACAAATAATGAAATTTATGAATGAAGCTCCAGATAATATATATTTGGCCATGAAGGTATTATCTAATCAAGGATTCGCTACCCAAATAATATTGTACTTGTTTTCTGTTTAACTGGATTTGTTTTAATGTTGCAGGTCATACTTATATTTGGAGTATGTGGTTGTTTGCGCTGTGATGAAATAACAAATATAAAAGTGGAAGACGTAGAAGATTTGAACAATTAATATCTTGTTTCAATCAATTCTGATAAAAATGAGTACGCTCGGAAATTCATTATTGGAAACCTTTTTTATGAAAATGTTAAAAAATATATTTAATTGAAACCACCTGGTCAATTAAGCGGCAGACTTTTCATCAAGTATCAAGATGGTAAATGTTTTCGTCAACCGATCGGAAGACATAAAATCGGCGACGTACCGGTAAATATTGCTTCCTATTTACAACTGCAAAATGCAAAGCGATACACTGGTTACTGCTTTCGAAGAACATCAGCAACGTTACTGTCTGATTCTGGTGCAAACATGCTGATGATTAAACAGTTAGGGAGATGGCGCTCTGATATCATAGCCCAAGGTTACGTAGAAAATTCGATGCACAACAGGCAGCTGATTTATGATGGTGTTGTTCAAAAAGTAACGCCAACAACTATTCTATCAAAACCATCGACTAGTAGGGAGGTAATAATCGAATGTGAAAAAGATGTATCCGATAAAAATTTGAATTTGCGAAATTTTGATGGTAATTTAAACTCCAGCGAGCTCATCCCAATTGCAAGTAAGCAAAAAAATACTTATTTTATTACTGAAGTACACTTATGTGTAACTTCTCATTCATAGCAAACCTTTTTCCAGATGAAATTGTAGAAAGTGGTTTTACCACAGCAAGCAACCATCAAATACTGTTACCAGTCATAAACCAAAATAATCCAGTTGCCGGTAGTAGTAAAACGTTTCTTGATAAGCCAGGAATAAAATTAAACTTCAAAAATCAATCAACTGTTCAGTCTCCTACGTGTGAAAAAAGGAAAGGTAATGCAGATTTGGACAATCAAACTCCCAATGACATAAATTCAATACTGAAGAAACGGTTTAAAATTTGATAATTGTACGTTCAACACTTGTGTTTTCAATATCACTTCATGTATTTGTAATAAGGAAAATAATCCGTAAGATCTCCTGAATATTAGTATTGATAATATGGTATTATTATTATGTAATATTCAACTTAATGCTCATGTACGTTGTTATTAATAAACAGATTTTCGATGCCCGCCCAGACCAGCAAAAACCCCGGCTTCACCTCGGTTTTGCAAAAGTCGGGCGGGCGACTTTCATGCAAGCTAGCAGCCGTCAAACTATTTCATTAATTAAAAATAATTATTAACCGTACTTTCGACTGGAAATGAAGAAATAGTATACGACACCCGGCCAGAACGTCGGCCTCGCCTCGGCCTTTATATCACGTACGCCAGGGCATCCAACTTTCTGGCCTAGGGTCGTAATATACTATTTCTACAGGAAAAAAATGACCTTGATTTTGTGGTTGACCTGACGGCGTGACAAAAAATTGCGGTCCCGTTCGTTCGATTCAATCGTTTCGCCGTTTGAATTTACTCGAAAATGTGCCATATTCAGAATTTTTAGGACTACACTTTTATAAAATCAAATAGTAGTTTTCTTTCCTTTTTAATTTGGCCATTTTTGTGCCGCAAAATCAATCATTTCCTGGCAAATGCCGTATTTGTCTCTTCTCTTTGAACCACAACAGTTTTTGCAACTTTTGAAGCTAACAAAAATATCGTGAAACATAAAATATTTTTGATTAATGAAATTGATAAAATACTGCGATGAATTAATGAAATATGAAAGGTATATTTTATTTCATGAATCTCTTATGTCATTATTCACTGTGGAATTGTATGAAAATAATTAATAACATTTTCATGAAAAGTAATATTAATAATTATACAGGGTGTTTCAGAAGAGTATGTCGTCCTCGTAATGGTACATCGGGAGTGAAATTTTGAGACCATTGATATAGGTACGCATGGGTCCCCGATGCACCCCTGATTTAATATTAATTTTTTAAGTTGACCAATCAGATGCGCGCGCTGTGTCCATGAGCACCGCGCGGTATTTTTGTATGTGCATATTTTTACAATTATTTATCACTGTATATTATGAGTATGAATTGATTTAATTTGACAAATTTCGTGTTTCAAATTTCATCGGCTCCCACACCATCCATACACCTCATTACAAATAATATATATATATATATAATTTCTTTGGGAATGAGACTTCTTTTCCTTTAATTTTCCCTCCGGGCTCTTTTCAACGCTCCGAGGATCGTATGCAGATATCGGTTCACAACAACGACGAGCGATATGCTTTTGATATTTTTAACAATTAGGATTCCGTGTCGGGTTAGCAAAAACGAGTTGGTCGGCCGATCCACACTCACTGCCTCAGTTTAATCTCGATGGATATAATTATAATCGAACGACCGTACACTCTAACGTCCCCGGAGCAAGAGAGCGAGAGATTCTCGGACAATCCCGATCAATCGAGAATATTCAGATAAGAGGGAGAACTCAGGTGATCTTACACTTTTAGGCGCGAGATTTTGAGTAAACAATCTGTATCTTACAATATGTGAAAATATACAGTGATAAAATATATGTGATAAAAAAGTAAAAAACGTTCGCCAAGTAATTGAAAAAGTAGCTTTCTTTGGAAAGTATTTTTCTCAAATAGTGTGGAAAATAAAAGGAACATTTTACTAAAAAAGCATCACGCCAGTCGGCCAATTATCATCAACAAAAAATTATTGATTCCTATGAAAACCAAACTATACAGCCTGTCCCATAATGGTTAACCGAACGCTGAGGAGTGCGTAGGTGGTGAAATTCTGGACCGAAAAGTCCTCTGTCATTTTTTCTTCCGACGCCCCCCTGATGAGATATTGATTAATAAACCCCAGCCAATAGCACACGCAGAATAAACGGTCGACACGGCGAGTAAGTGGTGTACCTGAAGGCGCGGAGAACCTGGAAGCTTGCGCGTAAACGCGCGAGTGAGATCGATGGTATGCGTACGGTGGGAGAGATGCGAACGTCCAGCGTTCCCAAAACGGAGGGGTCCCAAGCTCCCTCTGTGCCAAGCTGCCTCTGTCTGGACTTGCCTTGAATGCCAAGCCTCAAGCGTGCCACCCCCTCAAAGATAGCCCCCCCAAATTGGAAAATGTAACTTTTTTTTTACGAATTGTTTGTACATCGTTTGTACACTCATTAAAAACGTTTGTACATTTTTACTTTTTTTGGAAAATGAATGGTAAAAAATGGTTCCAAAGTTGGCCCCCCAAATTCGAAAATGCAACTTTTTTTTACGAATCGTTTGTACACGTTTGTACACTCATTAAAAATGTTTGTACACTCTTTATTTTGGTAAAAAATTGATATAACAAATATTTCCCCTAGACCTATCCCGCATGGTAAACAGATTAGCCCCCCACAATGGAAATATTCACTTTTTCTTTTACCAATCGTTTGTACATCGTGTGTACACGTTTCTACACTCATTAAAAACGTTTGCACACTCTGATTTTGATAAAAAATTGATATAAAAAATATTTCCTCTAGACCCATCTCGCACGGTAACCAGATTAGCCCCCCACAATAGAAATATTGACTTTTTCTTTTATGAATCGTTTGTACACCGTTTGTACACGTTTGTACACTCTTTATTTTGATAAAAGATTAATTTCAAAAACATTTCCCCGAGAGCCATTTCGCATGGTAACCAGATTAGCCCCCCCCCCCTGCCGCAATGGAAATATTGACTTGTTCTTTTACCAATCGTTTGTATACTCATCAAAAACGTTTTACACTCTTTATTTTAATAAAATATTCATGTCAAAAATATTTCCGCTAGACCGAGTTATACGGTTCCGCAGTTAGTCCCCCCCCCCCCTTCCATCCACCGAAAAATTAGGTTGTGGATGTATCCATTTGGATCAGTGTTGTAAAACGCTAGTGTGGCACATCACGTGACTCCAATAACGTGACCATTATATTGCGTGGAAGGATAAAAAAAAAAATTCCGAATCGAATGTCACCGGCGGAACCACTTCAACCACCATGCTATTGCGGGTATCATTGAATAAAGAAAAAAATTATATTTGAGTCTTGACCCTGCTTGGGATTGGGTTGATTATTTTTTGGTTTAACTTGCACTATTGCTGTAATACGTATGTTTTTATAATTTATGCATCCTAAGTTTTTGATTTTGCTAAATTCATTTTTTCGTTTGTATGTACTCAATATTGCCCCTGAAACAAGATGCATCGTTTTTCTATCAATCATAGATTACTTGTACTATCTCATAGCATGCCAAAAACGCCATAGTAAACTCTCTTGCTATGCGGATTGAATCTAGAGGAAATATTTTCGATACAAATTTTTTATCAAAATAAAAAGGGTACAAACTTTTCGAATGCGTGTACGAACGTATGCAAATGATTTCCAATCCATGGGCAAAAGAAAAAGTCAATATTTCCATTGCGGGGAGGCTAATCTGGTTACCATGCGGAATGGGTCTAGGGGAAATATTTTTTATATCAATTTTTCATCAAAATCAGAGCGTACACACGTTTTTAATGAGTGTACAAACGGGTACAAACGATGTACAAATGATTGGTAAAAGAGAAAATGAAAATTTCCATTGTGGGGGGCTAATCTAGTTACCATGCGAGATGGGACGAGGAGAAATATTTTTTATATCAATTTTTTACCAAGATAAAGAGTGTACAAACGTTTTTAATGAATGTACAAACGTATACAAACGATGTACAAACGATTCGTAAACAACAAAGTTGCATTTTCGAATTAGCGAGGGCCAAATTTTGGACCATTTTTTACCATTCATTTTCCAAAAAAAGTAAAGATGTACAAACGTTTTTAATGAGTGTACAAACGTGTACAAACGATGTATAAAGGATTCGTAAAAAAAAAGTAACATTTTCCAATTTGAGGGGGCTATCTTTGAGAGGGTAAGCGTGCCTACCTTATTCGGTGTGTATACACTGTCGGTAAGATGTCGCTGCGAGCGCGTTTCACAGAGTGCATAGCTTTCTACCTTATTATTACTTTATAGCAAAGACTGCGCGTGAGAGATTACAATGTTATCGACCGCCTGGATATGTCGATCGTATTCAAAGCTAAGCCCTTCGCTCGATAATCAAATAATCCCAAGAAAAATATATTATCATAATTAATGATTCAGGAAATTGATAGATGAGTTGATTTTGTTAAAATTTGAAATTAATCCGTTCCAGTGTCCAAATACACACGAGTTTTTTCCAAATTCACTTGGAAAGATAGAACTTCTTTTTTAAACTTTTCCAAAATGTATGATAAGTAGCAAGTTATTAATCACTCGTCGTACGCGGAAATTCCTCATTAAGCATAAAGATATTGCGATTCACAAAATGAGCGGTCGAAATGTTTTACGAAATGAATTTTTTTATACAATGCCGTCGAAACTCAAATAAACGGAGTTCCATAAAACCGAAAAAAAATCTGATAAGATATTGTTTTTAATATTTCGGTAAAAACCTTTTGTAGGCTTTCGGTGCAATTTGAGAGAACAATTTTGCATATGTTTTTAAGATTTTCCCTGCCAACTGTAAACGATAAATTAGTATATAACGGACTTTTGGGAAAATCTTTATAATTTTGCCGGCACAGTTTCGAAGATATAATATAATCCGTATGTAATAATAATATAAGAATACTAGTCATTATTATTCGATTATCGAGCGAAGGAGCTTAGCTTTGAACGCGATGGATATATCCAGGCGGTCGGTAACATTGTAATCTCTCACGTGCAGTTTTCGCTGTAAGGTAATGATAAGGTAGAAAGCTATGTAGTGTGTGAAACGCGCTCGCAGCGACATCTCACCAACAGTGTACACTCACCGAATAAGGTTGGCACGCTTAAGGCTTGGCACACAAGGCAAGTTCAGACAGAAGAAAGTTGATACAGAGGCAGCTTGGCACAGAGGGAGCTTGCGACCCCTCCGATCAAAGTAGGGATGAGCGATGTTTTTCGATTAATCGAAAGCGTTGATACATTGGTACAAATAATCGATTATCTTGTGTCGATATTTTAACCCGGCGATTAATCGACTTCCGATTTTTCGAAGGTATATCGGAGCTTTTAGACTCGTATTCACAAGTCGGTTCTTAAATATAAAGTCCGTTTTTAAGACTCAATTTGTCAATGAAAACACTCGATAATGAAAACGTGGGCCGTGGACTTGAGAACGGACTTGTATTTAAGAACCAACTGTCAATACGGGCTTTAGCTTTATGGCAGTAGCGACATCTGGTGCAATATAAATGAAACCATCTACGATAACTTTAACGTGAACTTTATTAAGCCGCCGGTTTTTAGTTGTTTTACCGCCATTTTGTACACTGTTTTTCGACAAAGCTGAGAAAGACGGTGTGGGAACAAGAGAAGGAGGAGAGGATGCGACGGAAGAAGAACATAAAAATCCTAAGGATAAGGCAATCCAGCAACGGAATAGTGACAGACATAGAGTCAACGATAAAGGAGAAAACAGCAGTCATCCCGTGGATAAGGAAAAGGTTAATCACGAAACGAAGGGTGGTGGTGGAACTCGCATCAATGGCAAATAAAATCGCTATAATGAAGAACAGTTATCGGAAAAAAGGAGGAGTGGAAATTAAAAACGATTTGACGAGAAGAGAACGCGAAGTGCAACGTTGGCTGAAGGAAAACGCCACAGAGCTAAGGCAGAAAGGGAACGTGGTCCATGTCGGGCATCAAAAAATATGCTCGAACGGACAATGGAGAACATGGAACGAGGTCACAGGACGGCTGGAAGGCGGGAAGACAACGACGACGGAGAAGGACATCACCCAGGACATACACCCTAGAACAGGGTAAGGGTTTCGGAACGAAACGAGACACCCAGGTTGAAGGGGATAAGAATGGAAGAATGTGGCTAATTAGTTGGAACATTGCGGGAGCAAAGAAAATTAGGGAAGTGGTTAGAAAGATTTATTGTCATAGCGCTGCAAGAAACGTGGACAGAACGGAAAGATGAAAGCAACTTACTAAATGAATTGGATATAGACTTTAAGTGGCGGACAAAGCCAGCGATAAAAATAAACAGAAGAGTAAGAGCTATTGGTTGACAACTAGTGGGAATAAGGAAAAGTGTAGGAGAAGACGTGGAATTAGAACAGTGCCACCCTTCCAATTCCACGAGGGAATAATAGCAAAAGGGTTAAAGTGGGGTGCTGAGAATGAGGAGAAAGTAACACTCATAACGGTATATAATAATTGCGGATTCCGGAAATTAGAAAAACAGCTGGAAAGGATAACCAGGGGAGCAGAAGAGAGGGGAGAAAATATTTTAATTATGGGAGATTTAAACGCGCGAGTAGGGGAAGAACAAGGCAGGGGAATGAAAGGCATTAGCGGGGAATATGAAAGGGTATCGAAGGATAAAATCAGGAACATCGAAAGCAGAAGATGTTGGACTTTTGTGAGAAAAACGGACTTAGCAGACTAAATGGGCGATGCGAGGGTGACAGGGAAGGGGGGTACACTTTCATCGGAGAGCAGGCAAAGGACGGATCGGTGATCGACTATGGCATTATAAACCATCTGCAACTAACGTTTATACCTGACAGGGAGAAAGCTAAGGAGACAAGAGAAAATAAGGAAGAAGCGAGAGACGAGGGGAATCAAGAGAAAATAGTTATGCTAGCATGGAAGGAGGAAGCAGAAACAGAATATGTCAATACGGTTGCACAGCTGTGGAATATGAGAACAGGAACAGCAACACAAGACGCAAAATTCCGGTGGGAAATATAAGTAGGTATTATTAAAGCTTTCGCGGAAAAAAACGGGATGTGGAACAGAGGGAGGGAGAAGCAGGGAATTAGAAAAGGAGGGAACGAGAAAAGAAAGTGAACTTGAAGAGCGTGTAAATAGAAAGACAGGATTGCAGGAAATGAAGAAAACGATTAAAGGAATAAAGAGCGGTAAGGCGCCGGGCGGAGACGGAATAGTTATTGAATTCTTTAAAGCATTACCGAAAGAAGGCTGGACTGAACTAAAGGAAATTTTGAACGAGTTTTGGAAAAATGGCGAAATAGGGAACGGGTGGGAAATCGATAGAATATACCCCATACACAAAGTGGGAGAAACAGGAAGAGTGGAAAATTACAGAGGTATAACTCTATTAAACACGGGGTATAAGTTGCTTACCAAGATAGTGACGGAAAGGTTGAGATGCTGGATGGAGGGCAAAAGCATACTTAAAGAAAGTCAGGCGGTTTTTCGAGGAGGAAGAGGAACAAGAGACCACGTCTTCGTTCTGCATGCACTGATAAATAACAAGCTTAAATGGGAAGGTGGGAAGCTATATTCAGCATTCATCGCCTTCAAAGCAGCTGTCGACACAGTAGACAGGGCAATAATGATAGACAAACTGAGGGAAGTGGGGGTTAGGGGAATACTTTTAAAAATCATAGAAACGATATACGGTAGGACAGTAAACGAGGTAATTACATCAAAAGGAGTAACGGAACAGTTGGAAACGGTACGGGGAGTAAGACAAGGGTGCCCCCTAAGCCCACTGCTCTTCAATTTGTTTATCGAAGATATGGACGAGATATGGGAAAGGAAAAAGGAAGGGGGAACGGTAATAGCGGGGGAAAAAATATACGCGATAAAATTTGCGGATGATATAGTGATTATGGCAGATGATGGAGATGATCTAAGAACCATGCTGGGATCTTTCGAAAAATATGTCGAGAAAAACAAACTGACACTTAATATAAATAAGCCAAAAATCCTGATTTTCGAAAAAAGAGGGAGAAGCAAAAGAGAAAAAACATGGACATACAAAAATCAAAGTTTGGAAATAGTTAGAGAATACAAGTACTTGGGGGTCTGGTTTTCAACGGGAAACACTTTTGAAAAGCATTTAAGATTGATAGAAGGGAAAATCAAAAAAGCAATGAACAATGCATGGGGGATATTTAAACGGGCAAAGATCAGCAGCTTAAGGAGAAGACTACAGCTGAAGCAAGCAATAGTGAAAAGTGGAATGCTGTACGGGGTCGAAATCTGGGGATCGAAAAAAAGTGCAAATAGAGAAATTACAAGGTAGGTGCGTAAAAATGGCTATGTTTTTGAGGGCAAATACCCCAAGTTACATATGGAGAAGAGAAGCAGGATGTAAGGGAGTGAGTATCGATCTGTGGAGAAGAGCAGCACAGTATATGAAAGATGTTATGAAAATGGGCGATGAAAGATGGCCAAAAAAGTGCTTAAAGGAAGAGATTAGAGCAATAAGGAATGGAAACGCAACAAAGTGGGGAAACGAGTTGGAAGCAGCAATGGCAAAAGTGGGAGAAGGGGAGATATGGGGAATAGTAGCGAATGATAACGTGAGGGATTTAGAGAAAAGAATTAAACGAGGCGTGAGAATACACACGGATTAGGAAATTCAGGATGACTGAAGCAAAATCAACGCATCAAAGTACGGCGCGGAATACAAATACAGGAAGGAATATAGAAATGGCAAAATACTGGGAAAACAGTCAGATAAGTGGAGAGAGGAGGGAAGTATGGACAAGGCTGCGATGTGGGAGTGTTGGAAAAGACAGAAATAGAGGCTTCAAAGACATGAGATGCAGACTTTGCGGGCTTCAAGACGAAACGGTGGAGCACATTGTAACGTGCAAAGTAGGAAGGAGCAGAGCTAGGGAAAGGGTGAAAGAGGTTGTGTAGGAATGAATAGGTAAAAGTACAGGTGACGGGTTAGAAAGAAAGATAAACAAGGCGCTGAGAGGAGAGTAGCCGGTAATATACCTGTGCGATTACATTATAGAAATGGAAAAAATTATAAAGAAAGCGGAAAATGAAAGGATATAATGTAAAGATGAGCGGAGGAGGGTGTATATACAGCCTGTCCCATAATGGTCGACCGACCTCTGAGGGGTGGGTAGATGGGGTGATTCTGGACCGAAAAGTCCTCTTCCATTTTTTCCTCCGACGCCCCTCTGATTAGATATTAATTAATTAAGTTCAACCAATAGGACGCGTCGGATAAGCGGGCTACACGGCGAGTAGTGGTGTGCGTGCAAGCGTAGCAGCCTTGGAAGCGTGCGTGTAAAGCGCGAAGGACTTCGATAGTGTGCGTGCGTTGGTGTGAGAGAGTGTGGAACGTCGAACGTTGCCAAAAACATGAATAGAGCGAGGTAGTGTTAGTGAGGGCGCAACAATGTAAGGAGGAACGATAGAAACTGATTGCGTTTGCAATCAGTTTTCGAATTAATTGTTAAATGCAATGAAAAAAAATGTCGATGATTTTGAATCACGACTGGACGAAAATACAATTTTTGATTAATTTTTTGGAATTACGATTTACGAAGCTTCTCAAATCATTTAGTGCTGGTTTTGAAAAAAATATTTTTGAAAAAAATCTTTATTGGGTTTTAGAGAAAAATGTTGATTCTTCAATTTGTTTGAAAATCAAATGCTATTTCCGATTAAATATCTTAGCAATACAATGAAATTGAACTTTTCGAACTTTGCTCATTGCAATTAGAACAAAAATATTGCGATTACATTCAATAAAAAAATCAACATTTCAAATGGTTTAGATTTCAAGGAAAAAAGCATTAATAATACTGTTTAATAACAGTGGCTGGAAGTTTGAAAAAAAGTTGATGATGACTCGAGCGTCACGCGAGTATTGCTTGCGGACACTACTCGGATGGGTGACCGCTCGATTCCAGGGGGTGGGGGATTAATGAAAAAAATTAATAGTTCAAATCGTTTATATTATTTTCAGAAAAAATGCATTATTTTCACTGTTTAATAACAGTGGTATCAAGTTATTAAAAAAGTTGATGATGACTCGAGCGTCGCGCGAGCTTATCTTATTGCATGCGGACACTACTCGGATGGGTGACCGCTCGAAAATAAAAAAAAATTGTGAGTTAAAAAATACAATTCTTCACGTTGTTCACGTGAAGTTATTGAAAAAAGCACTGATAAGCACTGTTTAAATGACACTTATATGCTGTGAAAACAAAAAAAATAAAAAAATTATTAGGTCTCGATCCCCGATCGCTAACGCCGGGATGTAATTACTCTCAACTCTAAACGAATATTAATTGTAATGATACAAGATAAAATTCGTTCGACGCAATTTTTTTGCAATTGCATTCAAATAATATTTGAAAATGTTTACTGTACTTTCTGAAATCCACAATTTTTTTTTACTTATCAGTACTTTTTTCAATAACTTCTCGTGAACAAGGTGAAGAATTGTATTTTTTAATTCACAATTTTTTTTTTAATTTTCGAGCGGTCACCCATCCGAGTAGTATCCGCATGCAATAAGATAAGCTCGCGCGACGCTCGAGTCATCATCAACTTTTTTTTTAACTTCATGCCACTGTTATTAAACAGTGCAAATAGTGTTTTTTTCATAAATAAATATGAACAATTTGAAATATTGACTTTTTTAATTTATCCCCCCTCCCCCTGGAATCGAGCGGTCACCCATCCGAGTAGTGTCCGCAAGCAATACTCGCGTGACGCTCGAATCATCATCAACTTTTTTTCAAACTTCCTGCCACTGTTATTAAACAGTATTATTAATGCTTTTTTCCTTGAAATCTAAACGATTTGAAATGTTGATTTTTTTATTAAATGTAATCGCAATATTTTTGTTCTAATTGCAATGAGCAAAGTTCGAAAAGTTCAATTTCATTGTATTGCTAAAATATTCAATCGGAAATAGCATTCGATTTTCAAACAAATTGAAGAATCAACATTTTTCTCTAAAACGCAATAAAGATTTTTTCCAAAAATATTTTTTTCAAAACCAGCACTAAATGATTTGAGAAGCTTCGTAAATCGTAATTCCAAAAAATTAATCAAAAATTGTATTTTCGTCCAGTCGTGATTCAAAATCATCGACATTTTTTTTCATTGCATTTAACAATTAATTCGAAAACTGATTGCAAACGCAATCAGTTTTTATCATTCCTCCTTACATTGTTGCGTCCTCACTAACACTACCTCGCTCTATTCATGTTTTTGGCAACGTTCGACGTTCCACACTATCGAAGTCCTTCGCGCTTTACACGCACGCTTCCAAGGCTGCTACGCTTGCACGCACACCACTACTCGCCGTGTAGCCCGCTTATTCGACGCGTCCTATTGGCTGAACTTAATTAATTAATATCTAATCAGAGGGGCGTTGGAGGAAAAAATGGAAGAGGACTTTTCGGTCCAGAATCACCCCATCTACCCACCCCTCAGAGGTCGGTCGACCATTATGGGACAGGCTGTATATGTACAAATGTAAAAACCCCAAGGTATACTTGGAATAAACTAATATATACAGCGTGTTCCACGCAACTTGACCACTTTAAATATCTCGATAATTATCGACGTCACCAAAAAATGTTTCAGACAAAACTTGTACGGTACGATGGGGGTCATCAAATGCGACTAATTTTTTTTATTTCGGTGGAGGCGCTGACGCACAGTGAAGGTCACCTCTACTTTTTTAAATGGAATGGTACATTTTGTTTCCAACCATCTTGTAGAGCATCGCAAACTGCATAAAAAACATTGAAGCGCCAAAGTCATTCAAGGTCATTCAAGGTCAGTATCGATGAAAATCGATACTGACCGAATCCATACCGAAAATAGGTATTTTCCAATTTACATTTTATTCGCACTTGTCTCAATGATGCGATACTCAAAAAAAAATTTTCGCGTGTGTCCCGTATTCGAAATAAAGTCTACTTTATTCCCATCAGGAAAAAATATGTTTTCACATTATTTTCGTAGTGGCCACTTTTGTGCTGCAAAACCTATCATTTTCCGATGAACGCCGTATTTTTTATCGAAAAGTTCAGAAAATTTCCTTCAAAAATCACCCGCGACCCGTCCGATTATCATTACGGGGGCGAAATAAAAGGGGGTGACCACCCTTAACATGTCACCCTGTATATATTTGGATGATTTTTTTGTCAATTAAAAAAATTGTTTGGTAAATATTTTCATAAGTGTTCATCAGTTTATCCATTTTTTATTGAATATTTTAGTTTAGTTGGAATTTACTTTTCTTCAATTTTTGTGTCACTTCTATTTTATCATAAAGATTTAATGTGTATATACAGTGTGACAATTATAAAGTGGACGCTATTTATTTGAGGGTTCAACGCGGTGATATTGGGATATGTAAAAATCGTAATATGAGTAACTTTTTCCGCTTTCTTTGAAAAAAAATACGGCGTTAATGTAGAACACATAGTTTTCGCTGGCGGAAAATGTAAATTGAAAAATGTAAAGAAAAAGTTTTTTTTTTTTTTTAAGAAAGCTTGTTTAATTATAAACACAGACCAGTTTCGACATTTCGTTTGCGGATAATATTCGTTGAGAAAAAAATTTACAAAATTGGATAAAATACACGTTTTGAAATCGATTAAATAGAACAGAACCATGGTGTGTGAATTTGCATTGTTATCATGCTGCTGGAACGATCGTCTTGCCGTCTGCACTGACGGGAATCACAGCTGATGACGATTGTGAGGATGAGAGATCCCGGTTAATGCTGACATGACATATTATCAGGAAAATTGACAGTTCGAATGCTCAAGGGGGAGGGGGGGTCATGAATAGCCAGCAAAAAAATACTCGATCAAAAGCATTCCGGAAAATGCAGCTGGAAAGTCATTGCATGGCTTTAGAGCGCTGCTGTGTTTGAAAAAAAAAACTTTTTTCGTTTCTAACAGTTCATACGTCATCTTCTATGTGTTCTTGATACTGCAAAACTCGTGGATGATTGGAAAAAAATATTTGATTGACAGCCGTCCCAAAAATGCAGCTAGAACATCTATGCGTTGTAGTAGGGTGCTGCTGTTTTAGAAAAATTAGTTTTGCGTTTCACATTGTTCGTACGACTTCTCACATATGTTCTTGATACTGCATAACTGCACAACAACAATTATTCCCTCCTTACATTGTTCCTACTTCACGGGCGTTATCTGGTTTTATTTATGTTTCGGGAACATTCGACGTTCGCATCACTCCCACCGCACCCACACTATCAATCTCACTCGCGCGTTTACACGCATACTTCCAAGCGCTCTACGCCTTCACGCACACCACTTACTCGCCGTGTCAACCGTTTATTCGGCGCGTGTTATTGGCTGGGCTTAATTATTTAATATCTCGTCAGGGGGGCGTCGGAGGAAAAAATGACGGAGGACTTTTCGGTCCGGAATTTCACCACCTACCCACCCCTAAACGGTCGGTTGACCATTATGGAACAGGTTGTATATATAGCCGTATATCGATTTGACATGTATCTCGAATTTCATAGACCTAAGAAATATTATTCCGACATACTGGCGTCAGGGATGATACGTGTAATTGCACGACTCGAATAATACTAGTTTATCGGTCGGAAGGAGGGATCGGTAACGACAATGACCAGGGATAAACTTACGAATTCATCAGCGACTTCCCCGCAACTTTACGAGGGAAAGTAGAATAAAATATCATAATTCAGATCCTGGAACTAGCCCGGCGATTTCATGCGAAGCAGGCACAGTGGCTATCCTTGCTCGCAAAATACCCAAACTCACCAGAACGGACAGCAATGCGTTCAATCGAGCATACGAATAATCCGAAAATCAGGTCTGCAACCCGCGAGGACTGGCTAAGTAGGAATAAAAGAGAATGTACCCATGCAATGAATCAAAAAGTGTATCTGTTTCGTCCGTGTCCAGAGCCTAAAGCCATCCACGCCCGATGAACTTAACACCGCAGAAGCGAGAAATAGCCGAAATTGGATAACAAGCAAGGTGGGTAAGATGGAAGCTAAAAAAGGGGAATAGTAGCAACCACCGTTACCACGACCGCCCTGGTAGCCAAAGGGTTGAAAGGGTCCGACCAAACTCGGATTCCGTAGCAAGGGTTCGAAATCGGTAGTTGAAAACTGGACTCCGAAAAAGTCAGTCAAAGAATCCAAAGTTTCATCAAAGTCCCTTTTTGACTTTGTCAGTTTATCGAGTACTTATCACCAGTGGTCGCAATCTAAGAATCAAAGTCTATCGTACAAAATTTGAACAGTTCGTTTCCTACGTAAAATTAGAGTATAACCTAGCTATATTGCGCTTCTATTGTAATACTAAACGCAAATCGTGAAGATACGAATATTATAATCGAAGAAATCGCTTGAGTGTCAATGCTTCGAATTAACATTATAATCAGTCACTTTGCGTCACTATTCAACTTATTATCGAGTGGTGCGCGAATATAATAACCGAGTGTGCATTGTAGTGGATGAACTTTGTTACCAACGCTGAACTAATGTTGTAACCAACTGCTTTAGTGACGATTGGGTCACGAACGACAACCCGTTAAGAACCACCTTAACGATTGCGCAACTTTGTCAGCAACAATTGTACAGCCAACATCATTGTAAAAATGGGAAACGAAACTCCGGATTTATTCGTTTAATAAACCTTATCAACGTGAGTAACATCTTTTTCTAGATAATATATTTCCAACCCCTCAACATCTTGCAGCCATCGACTAGACGGCTGCAAGGTCATTACATACCTATATCGTTGACGAGACCACCGTTTCTGGGTAAAAGACTTAATTGTCAATACAACCATCTCGCATTTTCTCCGCCGATTATTCTGAACTAACTCCTGAGGAAGTAACATGGCTCGAATCGTCGCGAGAAGCCTTTTTAGTGTAGTCAAAATGCCCGAAAGGTAGTACTTTTTTCTCCGGAAACTTGGTCTAACAAGGAGACCCCCAAACGTGTGGGTCGGGGATTTCAATGATTGATAGAGGGGCCCAAGGGTGTAACAACCTCCATATGTTAGGGTCGACTGGGCCCTCGTTAAAACGATATCAAGACTCAATGTTGGATAGGTAATTGATATACTAGAAAAATTTCCATTAAAATCGCAAGCGGGTGGTAGTGCCTCGTGGTAACGTGCTGGTGCCACTTCTTTTTAGTACCCTGTACTAACATAAGAAAATGTAATCTAATTGAAAAAAGAAAATGCAAAAATGCATTCCGCAATGTACCTTGTGAAATAATAGGTAATGAATCTCCCCGAAATAATTGAAAGCAATCGGAAAAGAGTTACATTTAGGAATGATAAAGTAGAATCCATTTTTGAATTTTTTTTAAATTTGATTAAATTTTCTTATGCTAGTACAGAGTACTGGAAAGAAGTTAGATAACTTTTGTTAATAAATAATGAATAATAATCAAATAATACAAATAGCAGAAAATGATTATAAATCATTTCTAAAAATATACTTGCAACATTTTCTACGTGCACATACTCACCGTTTGAAGGGAAGCTTGAATTTTCGAGGACAGGTTCGTATTCTACTCGTTTTCTTTCTTCAATATTAAAGGAATTCATCTTTGTCGAAATCTATGCAAATTATTTTTGTTGAAACTAAATATATTCTGCAAAATATTCGCAGACTGAAGTGTTCAAATTTCTTCGTGTCGAGAGTTTTGAAAATCTTTACCTTTCAGGATATTCGCAATTTGCGTCTTGAAAAACACCCTAAATTCAATTTTTTCGGGACGGTTTGTTCGAAAAGTAAGGAGAAAAACCGATTTATCGTGTTGATTATATCACTCATCAATTAACTTAATCGGACAATCATGTAAATAAATATATTAGAGTGCGTAAAATTCAACTATTGATGCGTGTTCAGGAATTACGAGGTTTTCGTAATTCCTGAATTATTCATAATTATCGCGGGAAATGGACGAGCGAGTCACGCCGGGCAATTACTCGTGGCAGCCGCCGACGGCGCCACTTTTCGGGGCATTTCCTCTCATCGATCGCGTGATCGCTCGGCTTTTCCCTTTCTCTCTCTCATTCTTTCTTCGTCGATCTCACGGACCACACGCATAGTCTCACGTGGATTTGTACGTTCGGGAAATTTCTCTGGGAATTGGTAATTCCCTTTGCGGGCTAACCATTCGGATCGGAAAATAGTTACACACGAGTGTTCGGGATAATCTTTCTCACAAGTTTGCCGGGTTAAAGTATCTCTCAACGGGCGGATCACCGAAATCTCGGTCGATTCGAGTCATCGGGTCGGGCCGCGTTGCGTTACCGGCGTCGGCCATTACCACATCAATATCGGGCTCGTCGCACGCGGGCGACGGTTCTCACCGGGTTTCGGGCTACCTTTCTCACCTTCATCATCTACATATCTTTCTTGTATCACGCTTACTTGAGTAATATATATTTTTCAATATTTTCCTGAACCGTTGAACTTGAGCCCTTTTCTCTCCACCTACACCAGATCCCTTCACAAACAATGCGTATCATTTTTTATGCTTTTCAATGAACAATGAAAAAATATCATTTGAGAAAACGCCTAGCTGATCTGTATTTTTTAATTTTATTTTTAGTTTAAGCAAATAAATAAACGAATTTTATACTTGTTCAGTAGAGATTTTGTTTTTCATAAAGGATCTACAATTACACATGAATTAATTTCATCCATTTATCATTAATTTATTACAAAAATGTTTCATCACGGAGCGCTACTTATTTTTTTGTGCGTTTTCCTTCAATACAATCAACGCGTACTGCCTAGGTTGGGCCCTCACACCTATGCACACACACACGTCCACGTCGCGCGGCGTAGCTCTGCCTCTCGCGGTGCAGCCGGGCACACCGTCACACGCACACCACTACGCGCCCCCCAGCCCACGCGTATTAATAACTGTAATTAATTATTAGCACACCCAGTTCTAGCTGGGTTAGCACACACACACACACACACGCACACGCACAATTACACCAAAATACACAAAAATTTACGCTCGTCGCAAAACCCCGTCCACCAAGCCCATCCTTAATTCTTATCAACTTCTGGGCTCGTGTCCGGGCGGGACACGGAGAGCAGGCCTTCCCGTGGTTCCCCGTGAGCGCGCGGGCATCCCCGGGCGGCCGGGACTCGGATTCATCCGGGTAACGCAGCGGCCCGACGGATGCCCGCGCGGCCAAACTGCTCTCTTCGCGACCTCGCCCGCGAAAGTCAAAGGATTTTTCCATCGCCCGTTCTCAGGGCGCTGCGTCTCCCGCTGGAGGTAGATAATCATTAGTTGCGTATGCCTTTATAGGCGAGGGAGCAGAGATCGTCTCACTTCGCGTGAGCGGTCTTCACACTAAATGTAATTAATTATTCATAGCTCATCAGGGGTGCAATAGATAAAAAAAAACGCTGAGGACTTTTCGATCCACAATTTCGAGATCTACCACCCTATCAGAGGTCAGACGACCCTTTTGGGACCGCCTGTATAGTAATATGGCACTTTTTGAGAAAAAAAAATGTTCAACCTTTCAACGACGACAATAACGATAACGAGGATGACGACGACGACGACGTCAACGGTGGCCAGTACGACGATGACGATGACGTGCTCTACCGTGCGTTACCGCACAATGTCTGCGCTTCAGCATACTTCATGGCAAAATGATACTATTTCATTGTACTTCACTGTACAATGAGGATACTTCGATGTACTTCATCGGATTTCAATGCCCAATACCCGAACTTCGTCGCACTTCATTTTTCTTGGTCAGTCGATGTCTGAACTTCGTGGTACTTTACCACGCTTCGATATCCGACGACCAACGTTCATCGTACTTTTTCGTCTTTTGACACTTGAGGACCAAACTCCACCGTACTTTGATACTCGATGTCTGAACTTCATCGTACTGCAACAGTTGATGACTGAACTTCATCGTGTTTTCACATCGGACGACCGAACTCCGATATCCGAAGACTGGATTTCATCGTACTTCGCCGTGCGTTCACACCCGATAACTGAACTACATCGTACTTCATCGTGCTGACACACCAAACGACTGAACTTCATCGTACTTCACCGCGTTGGTACACCAAACTACTGAACTTCACCGTGCCTTATTGTGCTTCCACATCTAGCAGCCGAACTTCGTCGTACTCCGATATCTGATGATCGAATTTCAGCGCACCTCATTGAATTTCGTCATACTTTGACATCTGGCTCTGGTGCCTGATCATAGTTTATCGTATTTCACCGTATTTCGAGATCCTGCCACCGTAATTCATCGTGCTTTGCCGTATTTCGGCACATGACGGTCGTACTTCAACGTGCGTTGTCATGTGGCGATTGTGCTTCACTGTACTTCAACATATTTTGACCGTACCATTTGATTGTAGTTGAGATCAAAAGAATTATGCAGTCACTTTTCGCACGTATTATATGTTGACTTATCAATTTTTATTATTATTAGCCACATTCTATCTTAGGTTTTCTGTATCCAAAATTCAGTAATATTAGAATGAATCAATTTTGTTTCCTAAAAATCCGATCAAAAGTTCAATGTTTTATGATAGATAGCTGAGAATAAATAATATAAGGAATGCTATTGAAATTAACTTGTATTGGGGAAATTGATAGAAATAAGAATTAATCATTTTTTAAATTATCTTTGATTGAATTTGCGGAATAATGACGAATCATTAATTTCCTATTTCCATCAATCGCTGCGATATTTAAATGAAAATGAATATTGGAATCAGTGAAAAAATGTCATCGATTATAATTTTCATTTTATCGTTATTTTAATTTACATTTTGTTCCATATATGGAATAATATATGACAAATTTTCTTTCGATTAAGGTGAATTACTAACAATAAATTATGCACATTTGCTATTTATTATGTTATTTATGCCTATTGTGGACCTTACACTCTTCAATAATACGGATGTTAATAGTGTTTATGTCTTCGATATCTATGCATGCATTTTTTCTGCTTTTATAATAGACATAAAAAGGCTTTTACATATTTTCTTCATCATTATTACAATACAGCCTGTCCCAAAAGGGTCGAAGGATCTCTAAAGGGGTGGTAGATCTCGAAATTCTGAATCGAAAAGTCCTCAACGGTTTTTCGATCCGATGCACCCCTGATGAGTTATTAATTATTAATGACAGCCAATAATACGCGTGGGCTGGGCGGCGCGTGGTGGTGTGCGTGTGACGGTGTGCCCGGCCGCACCGAGAGAGGCAGGGCTACGCCGCGCGACGTAGACGTGTGTGTGTGCATGGGTGTGAGAGGGCCCAAGCTAGGCAGCACGCATTGATTGTATTGAAGGAGAACGCGAAAACAATAAGAAGCGCCCCGCGATGAAACATTTTTATAAGAAATGGATGATAAATGAATGAAATGAATTTATGTGGAATTGTAAATCCTTAATGGAAAGCGAAATCGCTACTGAAGACGTTAAAATTCAATTTATTTATTTACTTAAATTAAAAATAAACATCAGCTTGGCGTTTTCTCATACGATACTTTTACATTATTGATTGGAAACAAACAAAAAAATTATACGCATCAATGGTCGAATTTTACGCATGCTAATTAATTTATTTACATGATTGTCCGACTAAGTTAATTGATGAGTGATATAATCAACTCGATCAATGACTCTCTCTCTCTCCTTACTTTTCGAACGAATCGTCTCGAAATAATTGAATTTAAGGTGTTTCTCAAAAGGGAAATAGCGAATATCCTGACAGGTAATGATTTAAAAACTCTCGGCACGGAGAAATAAAAATTTCAACATTTCAGTCTGTGAATATTTCACAGAATGTATTTAGTTTCAACAAATCATAATTTGCAGACATTTTTGAGGTTGAGGAGTGGATGAAATCCTCTCCTTAAAAATTCAAGCATCCCTTCGAATGGTGAGTAACTTAGTTGGACAATCATGTAAATAAATTAATTAGCATGCGTAAAATTCGACCATTAATGGGTATAATTTTTTTTTCGTTTCCAATCAATATCGTAAAAATATCGTATGAGAAAACGCCAAACTGATGTTTATTTTTAATTTAAATAAATAAATAAATGAAATTTTAACGTCTTCAGTAGAGATTTCGCTTTCCATTAAGGATTTACAATTCCACATAAATTCATTTCATTCATTTATCATCCATTTCTTATAATAATGTTTCATCGCCGGGCGCTACTTATTGTTTTCGCGTTCTCCTTCAATACAATCAACGCGTGCTGCCTAGCTTGGGCCCTCACACCCATGCACACACACGCGTCCACGTCGCGCGGCGTAGCCCTGCCTCTCGCGGTGCGGCCGGGCACACCGTCACACGCACACCACCACGCGCCACCCAGCCCACGCGTATTATTGGCTGTCATTAATAATTAATAACTCATCAGGGGTGCATCGGATTGAAAAACTGCTGAGGACTTTTCGATTCAGAATTTCGAGATCTACCACCCCTTCAGAGATCCTTCGACCCTTTTGGGACAGGCTGTATACAACTTGTCGGGGGGTTACTAATATGAACGTCGCCTATCGTAATCTCACGAGCGTGCGGTTTGAATGTAGTCCCCCTTGTGTTGTTCGCTGTTAAAAAAGAAAAAAAAAAGAGACGAAGATCGCGAGAACGGCAACGGCTCAAGATTCTCGAATTTCGGGGCAACGCGATGAATCGAGAGGACAGCGCCAGCTCGAGATCCTCTGATTCAGTGGAACGAACGACAATACTCAAAATCACTTACACGTTAGCTCTGAGATTACGATGGCGCGGTCAATTCCGAACTGACAGCGACACGAACCCACATGACGTATGTACGATATTCTGTAAGGGTTTTTATGCCTTTCGGCTTTTCCCATACGAGCCAATAAAGAAATTGCGATACTTTTACGGCTCAAATCTCGAGTACTCTTTCTAACAAAAAGGGGAGGAAGACTTACTAACCTCCAATTATCTTTTACAAAAACCGAAATACCGAGGTGACTTCACGTTGAGGAAGCTTCAACAATACACAACTTCTTTCAAGTCTGTTACATTTATTTGAATATCATTCAACAATCGATTATGTTCCAACAATAGGTCAAATCGGTATAAATTACTTTAAAACAGTAAAAAATATGCCAAGTAATTTAAAAATCCGTCAAAAATATTTAACGTATTAAAAAACGGGAAATAGTAAAAACAAAAAAACGAAATAAAAAATATATGTCAATCAACGTAATATAGAAATATATTCATGTCATTTATAATATATTATCATTGATAATCACAAAAATATCTATCAACGAAAAAAAAATATTCAAGACATGGTTACGGAAAATAAGCCTGGCGGAGAAATAATCCATCCAATATTCCACCTATTGTGTGTACTTCTTATCACGTGTTTAAACAGTAAAATATGTAACTGCTAGCTTGACAAGTATGCATGCACAATCATGCAAAATGGATGCACATGAATGCGTGGAAAAAGATTGTCCATGCATACGATTGATCCTTCAAGGTTGCAGTTACGTGTATAGCTGTAGCCTGTAGTCTCTCATAAGATTAAGTGTCGTATTACAATGGTGACTTCCATTTGCAGTATAATGAACAGCATTTAGCAGTATTTCGATTTTTGTATCGCAACGAATTTTATTTCGATGCATCCTGATTCCAAGTAATTGAGATTAATTTCACCAAACGCTTCGAGCTCTCTACTATGCACAGATACAGATGGACATTATTGGTCATTATTTATAGTTATTGATTATAACTCATTTTCATTACCAACCAATCTAACGTATTAATGATTGAGTTGGGCCCTACTTATGCGCCCACAAGATAGGGCCCTCAGCGAGAGGAATACTTTAAATCTATCAGTAGCGACAAAATGCATCGAGGAAAAGATCTATACAAAAATCGTATGTCCCTTAGATAAGCGTGAAAATAAAAACTCAAAAAATTTACATATGGGATACAGTCGACTCGCGTTACTGTTAACTCCGATACTGTTAACAGAACTCCTTTTTCTTAACAGCAATTTAGTTAACAGAACTTTTCATTTCTCCTATCCTCACTTTAAGTGAAATAATTCCGGATAACGCCACCGAGTTAATATCGCGTGAAGAAGCATTTATTGTTGCCTCCCAATAGAATTGAAGACACTATATGGCGCGCTCTTTTAAAGTTGGTATACGGTGGAGGTTACGCGCGCACAAATTCGAAGGAGTTAGAATGAGGGAAATAATAACAATACTGAGGGACCTCTTACTCGCCGTGTTAACATTAACGCGAGTCAACTGTATAATACTTTTACTCACTTTAATTGGGTTTTGTATTGGAAAGAGTCTGCTATTTTCTTTTGGATTCGATTAATGAATGTTGTTGACGATCTTTCACAATCTAACAACTGCCAGAATAGGCTAAGCCGCGTGAAACGAGTCACGCATGAATTTTGCGTCTTTGCTCATCACTGACCAATCACAGATCGAATAAAACGACAAAAATCATGCGATATTTCGATTATCTCAGTTTATATCTCCTCATTAACTTTATGTTAGAGGGACTAGGGATGGTTACTCGCGCTCACGCGCGCGATTGGTTACGTGAATGCACTGCAGCGCCTCCATTTTTTATTTTCTTCAATCTGCCAGAAGTCAGTAACTGTCAAATTCGAAAAAAAACGACGGGAAGCGACGAAAAATGATTTCTTTTATTCTGTACTCGTTGCCACTCATCTATATCCTCCTCTATCATTCTCCTCAACGAAAAGATCGTTTTCCTTACGTTCTCTCTTTTCTTACTGTTCGTCCATTACTCGATTCACGGCGTGTTCTGTTCGATTGACTCGTTTATTGCACTGATGAACATTAATATGTGCTTGTTAATGCTATGAAACAAGTGACTTTTCGTTCGTAAGTATCCGGTATTTATACCCGATTTCCAAATGTTTAAAATTCCCTTTCTCCGCTTGGCTGTGTGATATTTTGTACGTATTTCTTTTAAATGTTAAATAAAATTTTGATACCGAAGAAATTCTCTTAATGTGTGTCTGTTTTTTGTTTTCCTCGTATTTCGTTAGTGTGTGTGTGTAAATCTGTGTCTTTTCGGGGTTTTAGTCTATCTGTGTAGCGCTTCTGTTATGTCGTCTTTATCCGTTCCTTGGGGCGGGCGCTGCGCTCGATATTTTAAATTATCCGGTGATATTGTAAGGTGTGTACATATTTCTCAGTATGCTATACAGTTCAATCAGTCAGATTGATGGAGGCTGCAAATTCGCTTGCCTAACAATCGCTTGAACCAGCTGGATCAGGCGGCCCAAAGTAAACCGTAAGTCCGGTTGTCTGACGATCGCTTGATTGGGTTTGATCAGGCAAATCGTGACTAGCCGTAGGTGAAGTCGCCTTACGACTACTTGTTCGGGCCCGGAACAATGTTCAAGATGACTGACCAGATTTTTAGAGGGCATAACCCGAGTTATGGGCCGGATCAGGAGCTCTGATCTGACCCTGATTGTAGCCGGAATAAGAATTCTACACGGGAATTAGAGTTTTCATGAATCGACAATACACCCGATACGTTATTTTTATCCGCGAAAAAGGAGTTCGGATTTGCGGATGTCACATTTGGAATCATCAATCATCATTTCCATTAGTACTTACAAACTTCCTCTTGCCCGAATATACATATATCCTCTATGAGTTATGATAAAAATGAAAGGTAATGGGTCCTCACATACTGGGCAACCCATAAACCATAGTGCTCCGAGATGCTTGGACGGGAATTATAATCCGGTTGAACGGCAGAAAACTATTAGGATCAAGGATAAACGAAGCGAAAACTTTCTCTACATGTTACATGGAACTTGGTGGTGTTGCTTCTTCACAGAAATCGAACACTCCATTGACTTATCAGCTATAAATTCTTCAAAAAATATTGGAGTATATACCGTAGTGCTTCAAATCACATATAAATATATATTTCATAAGTAATGAAAATAATATTATAGCTTCGAAATAGTTCAACCGTAGCTGGATGAAGAATTCTTTTTATTCAATATTTTCGTTAATGAGAGATTCTTGTATTTTATATTTACTCGTGCTTATTCATTGGGAATCTCATGGCATTTTTATTATGATATGTATATGTATAACCATAATGTTATAACCTCTGACAGATGACACTCATTTCCTCTTTTATTCGATTTTCATGTAGAAATATCGCAAAAGGCGAAAGAAAATGTATCAAATTATTGTAAAAACGTAGAATAAAATAAAAACTTGAAAAAACTGCGAGTTTCTGAAATATCCTTGATTTGAGAAACTTGAATGAAAATAAGTCGAGATTTATCTATAAATACTTTGGTAGAAAAAAATCGGCATATGTATGAGCGTGCATGTATTCGTATGCAAACGGTAAGCATAGGGGGGGGGGGAGGTGGGATATATGCAAACATTATGATTATAAGTATAAACGAAGCAAACATTAAACCACCTCGGCTCGTTTCCGTAATTATAAATGATTATGAAACTATTGAGAAGGATTCGCAAAGGTCTCCTCTCTCTTCAACCCATATACACATAACCAATCGCACGCGATTACAAACGAGTAATATAAAATTCATTCGGTGCTTGAACAAGAAATTACGTATTCGCCGGTAAATTGCGAGAATCCAAAGCGTGCAATCGTTCAAATTGATTAACTATCGGAGATATACAGCTCGGTGTATATTTATTACACGTATATATATGTACGTGTACAGTCTGCCTTTACTTGGGCGATCTCGCTTTTTCATCCTACAATGCATCAGACTTTTCAGAGAGAAAGGGAGGGAAAAGGATGTTTGACCTCCTGTTCATTATTTGGCAACTTTTCTCAACGTTTATGCCAGTAGCACAATTATTGCATGTCTTATTGGATTATGGTTTTGTTCAATATAAATTATTTTCAGTCCTTATACGATGCTATTAAAAAAATGTTATCGCGAAGTTCATGATTCATTACAATTCGATCTTCACGGTAGAAAATTGTTTGCCTTTTTAGGCAAATTTGCGATCGCCGGCGAGTTACTAGATCCTTCAAGTGCAATTTTAATGCGATAACTAGTAGCACGTTGAGCGAATTACCCTGCGACGTAAGTAAAAGGGAAAATATTTGGAAAGCAAGAACAAATGGTCATTTTGAAACTGAGGCTCATCGCTCGTGTACTTTTGACCAAAGATTTTCGTTTTTCTCGTCTCAAAATATGTTTTTCTTGCCGACGAAGAAAAATCAGTCTGCGGTCGAGAAGTACACGAGCACCCGTGAAAAGTTACAAAGTTACAAAAATAACACTGGGATCTATTGTTGGCTCGGTATTAAAACGTCTGTTGGCTAACAGTTGGCCCAACGTCGACTGAGCATTGGTTGAGCATTGGCCGGGTATTGGCTGACCGTTGGTTCGTAATTTGCATCATCATTGGCACTGTATGCAAACTAACGTTCAGCCGACCTTTCGGAATATTCAATAAATTCGTGCAATTACGTTTAAATGAGTGATAAACAAATAAAATTTTGTCAGGAACGTAATTAACGTTCATATTAGGTCACCAGGAATTATTTTGCACTGAAATCTTTGAATTAAAATTATTTGCCCTAGCTGGGATTTGAACCCACGAACTACCTGCCTAACTACCTAACATCCCTAAACCTTAACCACTGCGCTACCGACGAGTTGGGAAACAGTTTTTAAAAATTACATATAAGCCACGAAGAAAAACACACATGTTTTTTTTTACCTTTTTCTATTGTCATTATAGGAAACTATTCGCATTGTTCGCAACTCTCAAACTATCATAAACTGAACTATTTCGATTGTTGAAGAATAATTCGTTTATTTATCGTAATTTCTTATATTAATTTCTGATATTTTTATTTTATTTCGTTTTATTTTATTTTATTTTCGTAAACTATGTGTTCTAACTTTACGTTTCGTGAATGTACTTGGATGGTTTTTTTTTCAATCAAAAAAATTGTTCAGTAAATATTTTCACAAGTTTTCATGAATTTATTATTCTTTTTTTAATGAATATTTTAGATTAGTTGGAATTAACTTTTTTCTTCGATATTTGTGTCATTTCTTTAAATTTAATTAATTAAATTTAGTAGAATATTGTTCGCGGGCATATTTTTATTTTTCATGGAAAAACTCAATTTTCAATACAAATTGTTATTGAATTATTGTGTTGTGTAGCTTATTAATTGTTTGAACACACCAATAGTATGAAACACGTACATATGATTACCACAACATTATACTTTGAAGGTTAGAATTCTGAGGTTATAACCCTGGCGGATTTGCCAACCACGATTTCGTGGAAGATATGTTTTGGACAAATAACATACCTACCACGAAATCGATTTTTGTTTTTTCACGCTGTATGTGTTTGCCAGTGACAATTGGAAGTATGGCGAATCAATGCTGGGCCAACGTTGAACCAACCATCGGCCAACCGTCGGGACTGAACGTTTGTCTTGAGTACTGCCAATGCTGAGATGTCATGAGGGTTCCCTGGCGGATTTGCCAACCACGATTTCGTGGAAGATATGTTTTGGACAAATAACATACCTACCACGAAATCGTGGTTGGCAAATCCGCCAGGGAACCCTCATGACATCTCAGCATTGGCAGTACTCAAGACAAACGTTCAGTCCCGACGGTTGGCCGATGGTTGGTTCAACGTTGGCCCAGCATTGATTCGCCATACTTCCAATTGTCACTGGCAAACACATACAGCGTGAAAAAACAAAAATTAAAATACAATCCGAGACAAATAAATTTACTCTATGTCAATACATTTTAATTGATAGGAGTATTCGTTCGAAGTGACAAAAAATGTTTGCAATCACGCTTTTTAAAAATGTGTTTTACCTGAAAAAAATATCGTTTCAAAAAAGTTATTTTCGAGAATTTTGTAATGAAGAATAGGACTGTAAGGAAACCCGTTTTGATCGGAGACTATTTGATTCTAACAATGTCAATCGACAATTTTCTTTGCATTCATTTTTTAACTCCCGAATATGACACGCCATTGTATTTTTTAATAACCTCATGAAACTTACTTTATTCTCGGGCGTTACTTTAATTCTCGATATTCAGGATATCATATTAAAATTTGAATCCTCGAATTCTTTTATGTACATCATAAAGTTCTTTGATTCTGTACATAATAAAAATTCATGAATTTCTATTATGAATTTCATAATAGACTGAATTTTCATTCACTGAATTATTATTATGCTGGATCACAATAGTAATTCGTTTCTTCATAACTCAGTTAAACTAAACTAATTTTCATGAGATTATTAAAAAATACAATGGCGTGCCATACCCGGCTGCCCCCCGGGCAAAAGACGAGCGTTATGTGCTTTGCACCGATCAGCTGATTTCAACGATTTCTTCATACACTATGTTTGAGGAAACAACGGAGAATCACTTTACAAAATTTAGAGCATTAGTTCTACGAGAGACAATTGTGGTTTTGCTCGAACCGGTTTCGGATAAAACGTATATATTTAGAATTATAAACACACTATCAAAAACCCTGTTGAATATATCGAAATGAACAATAAAATGTCAAAGTAATGGCACCATGGCTATGTTCACTAGTATCATCCACGATATACTCCACAGTGTTTTTTAAATTCTTTTGTGGCACTGCGATATGATTGTTGTATTCAGTGTTTCAAATTATTACGCGAGTGGGTTGTATTTAAAATAACTTGAGAGAATCAGATTTTTTAGTTGTTCAAGTGTGCGTCCATATTACCAAAAGTAACAGAGTAAATTCGCGGGTCGAACTTTATAAAGGGCCATAGCATGGCAATATCTCTGCGCTTGTAATTTTAAAAAGCGTGAAATAAAATAACAATTCGACAAATTAGAAAAACTCTGGACTGAAAAAACACTTTTTGGAAGGAATATTCAAACAGTTTGAAATAATTCTTATAAGCTCAATTTGTATATCGAACCTCCTCAAAAGTAAGTTGTTTTATAACAATGATTTATTTAGAAGATAATTAAAATATTGCTACAGTACACTGGAAGCGGAGAGGAATCTAAAAACACATATTGCTTTGAGATGTATTGGTGCAAATAGATAGTATATAAAATATAACGTAGTGTGAAAAAAACCAAAATATCCAAGTTCAGCTCGAATTAGGAGACGTCGTCATTTGGTTGGAAAAAAGTTTTATAATCAATAAAAAATATTTATTGTCACAGAGACAAAATTGAAAAAGGAAATGTAAAGCAATTAACGCCAATAAATTATGTAATATAAAGCCGTCCCCCGACTTGAGTTGAACTCGGATGTTTTGGTTCTTCTCATTCAACGTTATATTGTATTGAGCGCCTCTTCCTCCATGATCAACATGTAGTACCTCCATCCCACACTGACGTCGCCACAAGTTTTATAGCAGTTGAGACGAAAACTACACCGCCCCAGTCCCGCATGTAATCGACTCCCTTCGCGATTCTTCATCTTTGTGCCGACAAGCCATAATGTGTTTTTTGAAAATGGGAAAAACGCACAGAAATTCAGGTACGGAAAACTGTGAAAAACGGAAATCCGGAGCTGAAAGCGGTAGCTACTGAATCTGCAATAACAAGGATAATCGAATACCGTCAAAGCAGGAGCGAGTCGCAGGTAGTCTCACCGCCATCGGAAAAGCACTCTTAATCGCGCCGAGTGGCAATGGGGACGCCGAGAATCTCCTGACTATTGAATATCTTTGCGACACAGGAAAACGGTTGCCGGATCTCCAACGAGAAGAGTCGTCGGTTCGAAAAAGCCTGATTCTAATAGGGGTGAATGAACCTTTTAAGAAGATGATACAAAACTCGGACGTAGATGAATCGCTGTGCGGTAAGAATTTGGAGGAACAAGTGAAGAGCGTGAAGTCAGTGGAACGATCGCTCAAAGACGTCAAGCCACAGCCCAAAAACCAATCTGCAAGAGAATCCAAAAAACTTCAGAGCCTCGCTTGGTCTGTATAACCAAAAACAGACAGACAGTGACGATGGGCGAACAAAAATACCCGTCTCGACCGCAGGATGGACAGGACCCGCCGAAGGCGCACTCGTCACAGAGGATGTAGTCAAACCAACCTTCCCGGAAGTCGGACTAGCAGAATAATCGCAGCTACTCGAGACATCGTTGCAGAATTCCGTAGGTATTAGGGCTTGTAAAGAAAATAGGCCCCAGAAAACAAGCTCCATCAGGAAAAAAATTCCACGAGAAACGGCGTGGTCGGCGGAAGAGAGATCCCAGATATCTCTACATATTCACAAACTGCTCGCAAATGGAGCAATAGCACAGTGCTTGTCGTTCAAATATCAATTTGTGTCTAGTATTATTCTTCGGACGAAGCCGAACGTCTACGAGATTAATCGTAACTTTAAAGGGAATCAATTAATTGATTCCATGCAAACATTTTAAAATGGAGGACCGAAAAACGGTGATTCACCTAATGAGCCCCGGCGCTTTAATGGCAACCATAGATTTCACGGACGCGTATTATTTGATTCCGCTCGATGAAGCTGATAGGAAATTCGTCGGGTTCATATTTGTCAGGAATAAATTCTTTAAATTTACGTGCCTCCCTTTCTTTTGGTCTTTGTACGGCTCCTTTTATATTTACGAAATTGATGAAACCAATTATTATAGGTAATAATTGGAGTCTCGAGTAGGCTCGAGACAACAAGGATTGTTGTCGGTGTCATACATAGACGATTTTTTACTATTGGGAGATTCTTACGAAGAGTGCTTGCGCAACGTTCTAGAAACCAGAGATGTTCAAAATTTGTATCGCTCGCTACTTGTAGCTCTATACAAAAATATCGATTATCGTGAAAATTTTTGCTCCTTCGTTACTGAAGTATCGAGCCATTTTAGAGTTCGCTAATTTTGCATCGAGTAGCGAAAATTTTCTCGATACTCGATATTTTTGTGTAGAGTAGCGGAAGTTTTCACGATACTTCGCTACGAAAGAATCGACCCATTTTTGTAGCTCGTTACTTTTATACGGAGTAACGCCAGTCTTCTCAATACTCGATACTTTTCGAAAAAAATGGAATTTCTCAGTGGGTCTTGCTACTATTTTGCACGAAGTAGCTGGATCCATAAAAATGCAAAAATATCACCCCATTACATGCGAGGAATGTATAATTGTTACTTGATTTTTGGGCGTTAATTTCAATCGCAAAGAAAAATGATTATAAAATCCAAGACCACCTATTCCACTATTTTCGAGGGGGCTCTTTTGATTGGTGATCTCAGAAATGCATTCGGACGTTTCTGAAAACCGATATGACGCATTTTAAATAAAAAATTACAAAAATTTTAAAATTTTCTTTTTTCGTGATTTTTTTTCGCATTGAAAAGATGATGGAAGCGGTTTGGCACCGCAACCAAAAGTGTACTAAATATTTGAACATTATGTGAGAATTTTTCATAAAGCTCCAAATCAATCTAACCTATTGAAAATTGCGATAACATTGCAAAAAACACATAGAAGCTCGCTACTTTTTTTCCGAGTATCGAGAAAATTTTCGTTGCTCGATAGAAAACTATCGAGTATCGAGAAAATTTTCGTTACACAATACAAAAGTATCGAATATCGACAAAATTTTCGCTACTTGATACAAAAGTAGCGAGCTCCAAAATGGCGCGATACTTTAGTAGCGAAGTATCGACAAAACTTTCGCTATTCGATACACAAGTAGCGAGTATCGAAATCGCTCTATACTTATGTAGCGGAGTAGCGAAACTTTTTGCGATACTCAACACTCTTGTATCGAGTATATTATGTATCAAGAGACTCGGCAGAGTCTCGGGACAAGTACGTGTCCCGAGGCTCGCCGAGTATCTTTTCCCGAACAAACTACTTTCACGCGCATTGCCGACCTTTTCCCATTAATTTTAGATCGATCTAAAGAATGAAATTAACTTTTGATCACAGTTTCATTAGGTAATGTGATAACGATCTGTCGATTGGTGTCGATAAAATTGCGCCCAGACGTCGGATTTTCGTGTTTCATTAATTTCATGATTCCAATGTGTGCCTTAGTTTTGACGCTGTAGCGTCTGCTTGAGATGTCACGCATGCCGGATTTTCATGAGCGCGACTAGTTTTCGGTCACGCAGGGCGAGTTTCCACCGCGTTTACATGCTGTATAATGGAATGAACGAGAGTATCTTCATATCATATCTCGAGTATCTCGACGTATCTTTTTCCCGCAAACTGAGTTTACGCTACGCGTTTTCTAACCTCTTCGAACAAAGTATAAAATGTGGATTAGAAAAGTTTTTTTCTAATCCACATTTTATAACTTTTAATTTTAATTTTAATATACATCATACGGTATTCTGAAAAAGATTTACATCTTCTACAAAGTATGAGTATTAAAATTAAAAATGCGCCAAGTACTTTTTTTCATGGAGTGGTTTTGCACGTTTTACGAACAGCTTTACTCATGTGGTGTGGTTTTTGTGACTACATGATGAACGTTTATAACTTGGCCAATATAATGATATCAAAGGTTTTTTGTTGTCGCGTCCAGTTTTGCGGGCGATAAAAGAATATCAAAGTTTTTTTGTTGTCGCGTCCAGTTTTGCGGGTGATAAAAGAATAGAGCAAGCACACGACAAAGTACTTGTCCAATTTTTTTTTCGTCGTAGACGATTTTTTCTGGGATCACTGTATACAAAAGTAGCGCGCTACGGCCATCTCTGCTAGAAACTCTAAAAATACTTGAGGAAACACGATTAATTGTTAACGGGGAAAAAAGTGTACTTGCTCCACCTCAAAGGGTGTCTCAGGTTTGTATTTGATTCAGCAACGTGGGCCATGGAGTTCGCGTCAGAGTTGGCGACTCGTTCATTTCAAAAAAGAGGAAAACGCCAGAACACTTTTCTACTCCACTTTACTTTGGAGTGGACATCGAACGTCCAGTTTTCGAGTGACCACACCTCTTTACTTCACTAACTTGAAATTCTTGTTTTAATCTATACTAATGATCTGCAGGTGTAAACTAAAATAGAGCAATTCGGAGATAGTCAATTAAAAAAAACGAGATACAAAGTATCAATCTAACTCGGAAGGATAAATAGTAAAAAAATAGTAAACAAATTAAGCACCCGTCAGAGTTTATTTGAAGTCAGTCCGAGGAACTCAATCCATTTAATATCCTACAATGCCCTAAATTTTTCCTTCTATCCATCCAGTGTTTTCTCTGAGAAAAAATCTCCGAATCGTACTGGAAAAACATTCTAGATCGTATATCTTGTTGCTCTTTCGAAATCAAGTGTGAGATTGATCTGGTGAGAGATGAGATACATTTTGTAATTGTTTTTTCAAATAAATGTGCTTTCCAGCAAGAAATTCGGGTGATACTTCCAGTGTTTATGCATCTGTCGCGGCATACACAGTTGTACTGAAATGTACGATGGTTGATAAATGCAAATTCAACATGGTAGATTTGAGAGAGCGGTCTCTACTCATAATTTTTTAATATTCTACATTTTTTCCCCACTTATTAACTCATCCGAGTTCATTAAGTTCATTTTTCCAAGTACATTAATTGTTTTATTTATATTTGGTAATTTTTTGATAAATGTGACAGCGCACAAAGAATGCATGGCTATCCGCCGTCTTGAAGCCTTCAGTGCAGATATGTGTGCCACCATAGATCCAAAGCACGCAGCATGATCCGAACCCTATTCTTTTCTCAAAAATACGATGATTTGTGAACATAACTCTAAATTTACGATTTTTCGTAATCAAGTAGTCATATTAAAAATGTGTCGATAGTTAACCCTAATCTGATGCCGGATGACGAAAGAACAGAAGAAAATATGATAGAAAACACTTTTCCAGAAGTATTTGATGATTTATCTCAGAAAAAGAAACTCGATGAAGAAAAGGAAAAATTTAGGGCGTTTCAGGGTGACATCAGTTGTTTCATTGATAAACATCCTTGCTATTCAAAGACTTTTTTGTATCGAAAAGTTATAGCGATTATTATCCGTTTTCGGGCATATTCTTATCATAAGGTGCCCCCGTTATCTATGTATTCATTGGACAAAAGCGAAAAAAAAATTCACGACCGTTCAAATGTCAAACCGGCATCATCGAGTTCGCGTTCTACAGTCTTCTCGAGTACAGGATTCGAAGCCCTTACGCCGTACAGTGATCGGTATAATGCAGAGCACACGTAGGTAGGTAGTGAGGACATTCGCTCGATAATTCCATGTTTGGTAAGACCATTAATTATGCGTCGTTATACCATAGACGGTTGTTCACCTGTGCTGTTCCCATACGTTCTGATTTCTTGCCAGTCAAAAGATAGCTATAAAGATCAACCATCAAGCTTCTACGCTTTGATGTATGGTAGTTCGTTAATGTTATATGTATCCACGAATTACTGCGGCGGATACATTACATACAGGCATAAGTCAAACTTTCTCCGATCTCTTGTGCCTCTTTGGTCTTGCATGGTTTATCGATCGAGACATGATCCGATCTAGATCTGTGAGTCTCAAGTTGGCTCGACTTTTCCTCGATGTATTAAACATTACGTCCGATATACGTATGTGTATGTGTGAAAGAACCTGCGCGCTTGTACACTGAGTGAGTATAAAGATAGTATAAAGATATAAAGAAGTATCAGGGTCATAGGCAAAGGAACGATAAATTGCATAATTGATAGGCAAGTCAAGAAAATGGAAAGATCAAACTCCCCTTTTTTGGGGTCGGTCCATTAGTCGGGTCTTGCGATATGCGTGACACTCGTCTGAAATTCGGCGCTCTGTTTTTTCATGTACTTTGATTTTTTTACATTGAAGTTATTCGATATCGTTGTATTTGACAAAACTGCAAGATTTCGTGAGGCATGTCTCATTTCTTGCAATTTTAAACGGATTACCTATTCTCCGGTAAAACGTAGAGTAGAACGCGTCATTAACACGTTTGTCGCCCAGCGCAATTGAGTTGAGTTTCTCCCAGGGCTCAAATCCGATTGTTGGAGCGCCGAAACATAAACGGAGCGATAAGCGGGAAATAGCAGAGATGTAACTCGAATTGGCACTCGAGTAACGTTTTCGAACCTTCGATTCATAACAAAGTATTTAATTCTAAAATGGGGAGAGCGATAAGGTTCGGCTAGAAAACTGCTCATCATCTCACTGCAGTTATCCCAGATCCTTCATTCAGTCGAGAAGCATACTTTTTTGAGACGCACGTCGGTGACTTTTTACTCTCAAAATGTTCATTGAACGGCATAAAAATATAATTGAAGGTGAGCAGAGTAGTGATGACAAAGTAGTGAGTTTAAAAAAAAAGTGATAAATAGAATTTCATCGAGTTCAAACTCCGATACTAAGGAATCATTTGCAAGTGAAGACCTTGACGACATGTTGAAAGAACGCTATAGACGAAGAAGAGGAGCTGAGCTCTGTTTATAATTCATTGGACAATATCCAGTGGAACGAATTTGCTAACAGGCAACTGTCATTTAGGTTCACCGGAAAAGATGGACTTCTGATGGATTTGCCGTCTGATATTAGCGCAAGTCAAGTGCTTTCGCTATTCTTAGACGAAAAAGTGATAAGCCTTTTAGTCACATAGACTAATAGACATGCAGAGCAAAAATTGCTGCATCAACATCGCTCGTTAAATGTTGGTCGAAGGACCGTATCTACAACTTTCCATCCCCACGCAGCAAAATGCCCAGCAATAGTTTCGAATTACTGTTAGCAAACTTGCATGTTGTAAATAACGAAACGATAGAAAAGGGTAGCAGACTTGGGAAGTTTTGCCACTCCTAAACCTATTAACAGACAATTATCAAAAAGTTTTTGCACCAGGTGAAGGTATTATAATGAACCAAACAATGGTTCCTAGGAGGGGACTAATATTCAGACAATACATACCAACGAAATCTCATAAATATGGTGGAAAGAGTACGGTATGGTACCTTTTCAAATCGTGCTCCACCGAAGGTCTCCGAAAATATGTTCTGAATGAGACATCAGCGGAGGAAGGTAAGTTGGCATAGCTGAAAACGTCTGCATTGAACTTGCAGATAAATTGATAAATGACGGAAGAACTTTGTTTGGCGACATCGTTTACACAAGTATCAAGTGGTATCGGAAATTAGCACTACACTTGCTTTTAGGAACGAGTATAGTAAATGCTCACATTATGCACCAGATAGCCACAAATAAAAAAATAGAAATAAGAACATTTCGGGATCTTCTTGTTGCCGGATGGTTGTCCCCGGAAAATACTACGCTCGATAATAATAGGAATAAAACAAGGAACGTGTTCCATAAGCTAGAGATTCGGAGAAATCAGCAGGGCAAGTCTATAAGAAGAATGTGCGCCCTATACTATACGTTACCCAGAAAAAATCGTCTACGACGAAAAAAAAATTGGACAAGTACTTTGTCGTGTGCTTGCTCTATTCTTTTATCACCCGCAAAACTGGACGCGACAACAAAAAACCTTTGATATCATTATATTGGTCAAGTTATGAATGTTTATCATGTAGTCACAAAAACCACACCACATGAGT
The DNA here is from genome assembly GCA_959613375.1 of Heteropelma amictum. Taxonomy (NCBI): domain Eukaryota; kingdom Metazoa; phylum Arthropoda; class Insecta; order Hymenoptera; family Ichneumonidae; genus Heteropelma; species Heteropelma amictum. The sequence continues at coordinate 15,813,771 of OY390721.1, forward strand.
AAAGCTGTTCGTAAAACGTGCATCACAAAAACCACACCATATGAGTAAAGCTGTTCGTAAAACGTGCAAAACCACTCCATGAAAAAAAGTACTTGGCGCATGTTTAATATACTTCATACTTTGTAGAAGATGTAACTCTTTTTTAGAATGCCGTATGATGTATATTAAAAATGCGCCAAGTACTTTTTTTCATGGAGTGGTTTTGCACGTTTTACGAACAGCTTTACTCATATGGTGTGGTTTTTGTGATGCACGTTTTACGAACAGCTTTACTCATGTGGTGTGGTTTTTGTGACTACATGATAAACATTCATAACTTGACCAATATAATGATATCAAAGGTTTTTTGTTGTCGCGTCCAGTTTTGCGGGTGATAAAAGAATAGAGCAAGCACACGACAAAGTACTTGTCCAATTTTTTTTTCGTCGTAGACGATTTTTTCTGGGATATCATTCGTTTTGGTAAAGATTTAGTTTTACCAACAAAGTATATCGAATTTCTTAAATGAACTGATTTTAAATCAATATTGATAGAGAGAAATCGTTTGACTAATAACTTTACGATTGAGTCAAGTTGTTGTTAAGTTAATTGTTCTTCTTACCTTTGTCGATCTTGTTACTGTGAATTTTTTTTTTTTATGTATTCGTTTCTATTTATTTTTTTTCTACGTTAAATTAACAGATGAGGTTATGTATGATACCGGTAAATTGAAACCACACTGTTTTTTAATGCACCATTAGCGATCTATGTGAAGTTGGCCATCTTTGTATGCATTTATTTTTGTTTCATCCAAATCTCACGTCGATGGTTATTTCATCAGATTTTATTTACGAAAATATTTTCATCTTACTGGAAAGGACTTTTCACTGTTTGAAATTCATAAGAGCTGACGTTTTTTTCTAATCCACATTTTATAACTTTGTTCGAAGAGGTTAGAAAACACGTAGCGTAAACTCAGTTTGCGGGAAAAAGATACGTCGAGATACTCGAGATATGATATGAAGATACTCTCGTTCATTCCATTATACAGCATGTAAACGCGGTGGAAACTCGCCCTGCGTGACCGAAAACTAGTCGCGCTCATGAAAATCCGGCATGCGTGACATCTCAAGCAGACGCTACAGCGTCAAAACTAAGGCACACATTGGAATCATGAAATTAATGAAACACGAAAATCCGACGTCTGGGCGCAATTTTATCGACACCAATCGACAGATCGTTATCACATTACCTAATGAAACTGTGATCAAAAGTTAATTTCATTCTTTAGATCGATCTAAAATTAATGGGAAAAGGTCGGCAATGCGCGTGAAAGTAGTTTGTTCGGGAAAAGATACTCGGCGAGCCTCGGGACACGTACTTGTCCCGAGACTCTGCCGAGTCTCTTGATCAGAAGAGCGGGCAAACGTGCTGAACGTCAAGACGCCAAAAAAATTTAAAAAAAACTACGACCCATTGTTTCAATTGTCCAAAATCACTTCAAATGTGTTTAGAATGTTTCAACGCACATCATACGACATAGTATAACGTAATATGTTATCCTAAATATAAATCAGTAAAAAGTATAGTATAATACGTATATTTTTAGTATTTTTATGTTGTATATTCTATATTTATATTTCAGTGTTGTTCCATTAAATTCCTTTTAAAAATCCAACTAAAAGTCCTATTAACTTGAATAAGAAAGGCGTCACCCATATTTGGGTGCCGGGGCCCCCACGGAAGCACACTAGTCACCCAGATCTGGGTGACGCGGCGATGAACGTGTTAAAAACGCAAACCCGGGAAAATCATTTTTGTCGGCAAGCGTAAATGGCGTAACATTCCCCGTGCCCATTGGTGTGAATCAGAGATGTCTAAAATTTGTAGCGAGCACTACTCGCTACATGCTACAAATGTAGCGGAAAAATAATTTTTCGTCGCTACTTCGCTACACATGTAACGAAAAGTCATAGCAGCAGTCATATCGCTACGTTTATCATTATAGCGGATTTTGCTCCGCTACTCGCTACTTCCATAATTATAGCGGATTTTATTTCGCTACTCGCTACTTTTATAATTGTAGCAGATTTCACTGCGCTATTCGCTACTTTTCCAGTGGGTAGCGGATTTTGCTTCGCTACACACTACTTTTATATTTGTAGCAGATTTTGGAAAGTGGCTATTAAAATATTTGGAGCAATGAGAATTTTTGAAATATTTTGACCTCCTGTAACGCCGCATTCCGGGTATACGACTTTTGTTTCGATTTTTTTCTGAATGCATTTCATCACTACTAATATATAAATTTTAGAAATAAAAAATTGGGATATTTGGAATAAATTTCGCCCTCCCCTCCCCCCTGTACCGGCGGGGGTACGGACGTACGATTTTTTTAGATGTTTTTCTGGAGGTTTTTCGTCAATGTATCTAGAATAAATGCACAATGAATTTTAAATAAATAAATTTCCTGCATGTATGTATGTTTGTGCAGAACAAAAAATTACATTAAAAACATAAATCGCTTCAAATTGATACAGAAAAAGTCAACCTTGAAGTATAAGTAAACAAGAAAAGTTTTTGTAATAACGAATGAACAAATGCGAAAAAATACTTAGATATGTAATGATTTTATAGTTGTATGTCTATATAACATACATTTTTCGTACATTTTATTGAATCTAAAATCGTAACATGCGAGGCAGTATTACAAACATCATTGTTTACGTTCTAATGAATTATCAGAATATTTGAATGCTATGTAATCCATAATTTATTTACGAAAGAATAAATTATTCCTGTAGGTCTCGCAAATTTATGTATCTACCTTGGTTTTCGCCATTTCCTACTTATGCCGAACTATAATTTGTTCTATACGTTTCCATAATTAAATCAAGATGGAGCGTCGCAGCGTATAATGTGGCTGCTTGCGCGCGTGTTGCGCGTCTCTGATCCCTTGTAATTAAAAAAAATGTAAATATTCATTAATAATAATAATAATTGTTGTCCATATAGTAGCGAATAGCGAAGTGAAACCCGTTGCAATAGTAAAAGTTGAAATCGAATAAAGACGAACAGTACCGATCATCAATGCGCTACAAATATAAAAGTAGCGAGTAGCGGAACCAAATCTGCTACCTGCTACGGGAGTAGCAGGCTACTTTGACTTCTCGCTGCATCTGCAGCGAAGTAGCAAAAAAATTGTTCCCACTATATTTGTAGCGTGTAACCTTTGTGTAACACGCTATAAAAGTATCGAACTACTGTCATGTCTGGTGTAAATGCGATAAAATAGAATTAACAACGAATGGGCAAGCGTCGCACCAAGAGAAAATTGAACAGACTCCGAGAAGAAAATAAGGCTAAAGGTGAAGAAAGAATAAAGCCTTTTTGATAGAATAAATGAAACTTTTATAAATACATTTGTTGTGAATTTCAAGTCCATTCACGGAACAAAAGTACAGCAACTTTGGATAATAATTTATTTCCATCATTGACGGTTAATGCAATATCAGAAAACTTGGCGAATGGAATATGACGCGATTCAACAGAAATAAATCAGATCTATTAAAGGGAATAAATCTTTTTCTGAGAGCCTGAAGTACTGAGAGTGGAACCCTGAGAGTGTTTTTATTGATGATGGAAATAATTATGAAAAAGGGGCATAAAGACTAATAGTATTAATAGTAATAGGCGTAAACGATTTACCAAAAGTAACGGAAGTGAAGTCGAGAAAATGAGCATTTTTCTTGCGCTATTATAATATGAAAAAAACACAGCTGTTCAACAAGTTTGATAAACGGTAGAGAATTATTAGCGCGGTTGCCGTTGACACCCCCACAGTGTTTAACTTTGGGATTGTGGTTATTCTTTTTCTAATTCTTCTAAACTCACTTGGAAAGTCTTCGCAGCGCTTCCCGCAGTGTTCTCTTTCTTTCCTTCTCACTGTCAATAATAGACAAACACACTGAACGAAATGTTTTATAACGTGGTCTAGAAAAACAGGATGTGGTAGAGAATTATACGATCTTAATATCGCGTCCGTTTTATTTTTCCACCGGCAAACGGAACATAGACAAATAACAGCCAGCATATATTTAATATTATACGTACAAAAAAATGATGCCAAATTTATACATATAGTATATAACGAAATGACTTTTTCATTAATATCTGTAACTGATAATAACGACGATAGTTTGAGTTATTCTAATACTTAACCTACTGACACTTTATATATACCTGTTGCTACCGATGGCGGTCAAATGACCCCTTTTCAAGTTTGATAATCGGTTAAATAAACCAAGTTAAATAAACTTTATATTTTTTTTAATTTATTATAAATAATACAAAATTTAGGAGGGGCAATAAAACACAAAATAATTGTCATCTATTAATTCGAAAACATTTATTTCAATGTCTTAAAAGCGGTCATTTGATTACTGTGGTAGGTTCAGTGTTAACATCGTTTGCATTTATAGGGTGAGGCACATAAAGTGTTACAGAGCAATAGCACTCAAACTATTGATCATATCCAAAAATGTTTCAAATGAAAATTTTCTTCAGAAGTTTTTGCCTACAGAAGATGCTCGAAATAATGACCCTCGACCGTAAACAGTAGTTTGATCGCTCATGGAAAGACTGTTTAACTTCAGCCAACAGTTGTGGTGTAATTTCGGTACATCCTCGGCGTATTCTTTCTTTCATGTCGTCAGGTGTGGTCAGTGCTACGGCCATTACGCTTTGTCTGATAAAACCTCATCAAAAGTAGTCTGGCGATGTTAAATCTGACGAACGAGGTGACCAAGCTACAGGGCTGCCTCGTCCCTCGTCCCGGGCTGCAGGATAAACTGATTGCATTCGTGCATTTAGAAATTACGGCGGAGTTAAAATGCAAGGGAGAATTAATAGTCATCCTGGATTTCGGGATTTCTTATCTCTATAAAGTGACGTGCCGGCGACGCTTAGGCGCGACAGAGTTTACGGGTCGTCGTCATGTTTTTCGAAAAGTTGTTCGATATTTTTTCTATGCGTGGATGGACGCGACGTTTGGTCGCGACAGAGTTCAAGAGTCGTCATCCCGTTTTTCGGAAAGATCGTTTTATTTTTTTATACATGGGTGATGGCGACGTTTGGTCGCGACGGTCGACAAGAGTCATCATCCTGTTTAGAGGAGTTCAGTTTTTATTTTCTTGAAGTTAAGTTTGAAGGAATTTCGTATTTAAAACGCATGTGTTTTGAAGGGTTTCGGTATCCTTTAGGTAGAAAAAAAGAGTAAATGTATATGTAAAAAAAGGTTTGGGCATGGGAAAGGTCCTGCAGAGGCTTTCCCGTCGCTCTTTTGTATTCCACATATGGGAGGAAAGTTCGGGGAAAACATTGGATGCGATTACTGCTGAGTTTTGAGACAAATTGTTTATGCCGGATTTAGGAAAATTCTATGGTAAAAAAAAAAGAAATGCGGTGACGTCGAGTGAGGTCTCTCTCTAAATGCAGATAGTATATGCTGGATGGACTTTTCCCGGAAGGGGAGTATTTACGACTACCATAAATCTAGGTGTACTTATACTAGGTATACTACAAGGTGTGCGCTTCGACGAAGGAAGATACCGGTATGTGCGTGGTCTGCAAGTACCTACTGTCGGCATTGCATGATTTTTGAAAGGGGGCTAATAAAAACGTTCGAGCATGAGGCTGGGACGTAACAGTGGTTAAAATGTAGTTTTATTTCATTTAATTTTTGCTATAAATCGATGCATTTTTAAATACAGAAATGCAAAGCCTCTTTCTCATATATCCGTTAGCAAAAAGCGTGATTGTTAATTTCGATTTTTCCTATCAAATTATCTGTAAAGTGTCATATCCTTTCACAGTCTGGTAGATTGATATATTTAGCATCAAATTGCAAAAAATTACGCATTTATTTTTTCGTGAAAGTTTTTAGTATAAATTCTTAAATATAGCAATATTTTTACTATCTCCTAAATAAATCATATATTATAAAACAACTTATATACCTTTGAGGCAGTTCGATATGCAAATTAAAATACGAGAATTATTTCAATCTTTTTAAATTCCGAAAGCTACGATGTCAGTCAGGAGTTTTTTTTAAACATTTCATTATATTTTGGTTTTTGCGCACTGTTTGATATAAACCTGCTCCATCTTTCATATTATTTTTCACTAAAATGAGGAACGTTTTGCAACGAGCCAGCTGGAGAGAGGGCGGATTATTATATCAAAGAGTGACCGTATATATTAATGAGTTGTCCAATAATCTTCAGATCTAGAGAGAGAACGTCACATTTATTCTCTCAGGGATTGAATGCTTGAATTGTTTTGAAATACGTTTGAATGATTACTACCGCGGTGTCCCTGGATCAAGAGTGAAAATGCGGTCGCACGTTTTCGCTCCTCAACGAAAAGATTAACGGCGATTATTATGCCAAAGATGAAATGGGGTTACAAGAAGTAATACTACGGGAGAGGGGTTGAAGAGGGTGGAAGCCTTGGCGACATGGTGCAGGGCATCAACAATAAGATTTTCACAAACGGTGCAATCGAGAGAGAAAGAGGGATAAATCATTATGCGAGCATCGTAATTAGCGACAAACTTCTTCAGTAATTTCATAAATTTCGCATAAAGTTTAGGAAACACCAGAAAAGCGTAACTCACATTGGATAAGGTATATATGTTATTTCTTTATCGCAAATGCAAATAATTACAAAAAAACAAAGTATGCAAACTCTCGCAAAAATCAATAATAACAGAATATCCAAAAAAACTCGTTTGAGTAATTTTTTCATTTCGTTCAGTAACTCAAAGGAAGAAGAGAAAATGAATTTCTATCAAACATGACGAAAAATGTTTCATGAATAATTTATTTTGTGAGAGTTGTCATTTACTTTTTACTTGTTGTCATTAACTTTGTACTTTTACATACAATGTGTATGTGTATGTGTATTACAATCATTCATTTTTGCCACGACGTCCAAGAATGATTATTTTTTTATGAAGACCGCGGTTAATAACATTTTTTAATCTTTTAATTTTTAATTTGATAATATTAACGATATATTTTTCTTTGCTTATGTTTTTTCCTCTGATAACTCATTGGGCGGGAGACGGCACAATAACTGTCTGAACTCACTGTTGACATTCAAACTATCGCAAAAAATGTTCGATAGTAATTTTAATTATATGATTATTATATCGTGTATACACGATTATTATAATCGTGTACGCTTCTATGCCAATAATCAATCCAATAAATTCAACACAACTCGACAAGCGCATGTTTTCCTTTTTCCCTCGTTTCCTCTCGTATGTGCATCCTTTTTTTCTTGACATATGATACTTTTATTTGTGTAAAATTATTTTCATCGTCATTAATTTCGCTCCATCTACGATTGAAATTCTGGATTACTTTGTAAAAGACTGATATCCTTCTTGAAAAAATTCGTATAAATTGGTCCACCGTTTTTTAAAAATCGTTTGATAGTTTGAAAACGTCGAGAAAAGAAATCGGAACATCATTTACCATCGATGAACATCAATTGATATGTGCCCAGTAAACACAAAGCAACAGTAACATAACGTCCATGTTCGAATTTCCGTCACAACCCTGGCGGATTTGCCAACCACGATTTCGTGGAAGGTATGATTGGACAAATAACATACCACAAAATCGTAGTTTTCGTGGTTTCGAAACCGAGAAAACTACGATTTTGTGGTAACATCAGAGCCTTGATAAACCAAACCTCTAATTTCTTAATACATGAATGAACAGTACTGATCAATCAAGAAGTCTAAATTTTGAAATTCTATCGGTGCCCGTTCAAAAACTATTCAGAAATTGAAGAAATGGCCAAGTCGTTATGTTTAGATATAATTTCATTGGGAAGTGTAGTTAGTGGCTGTAAACATTGCTGTGAAACACTCTATATAAACAGTCTATAATACCTAACAACGTAAAATATTTAACCATAAAAAATTATTTCTGTATTTCTTTTAAAAAAAATATATAACTATCTCTAGCATTTCTCGGCCAATTTCGTTTTCCGATTTTCATATCATCAACAAGAATCCATGAAGCCGTACCAAATCACAACATGCTTGTATAATGGCCTCCATAACAATTTTTCCCGTGATGAAATACGGCACTTTTAACTTTGTATTGTTGACCACAAACCGTAACCGCAATACTTGGAACACTTTTAATCCTATAGCACTAAGGCAAGTTGCAAAACTAAAACTTGTTTAGCAGCTGAAATACTGATTTTCATAAGTCTGTTCATGCTACTACAACTATCACACAGCCCGTTGATTGAGACCCATTGTAAAAAATTACTTTCAATTATTTCCTGCAGCGTCAGGACATTTTTTGTTGACGGCGATGTTAGTAGTAGTACATTATTTGATTGCTCGTGAACGGTTGTATATTAGCATGCCTGACATCGAATTTTACTTGTCAATTTATTCTCAACAGTTCTTTTTAGAATTGGATACTTATTACAAATGCCCATGAAAAACTCTGTTGCATTTTGTTGCCTAACTTTATTAAACGGTTCTCCCGAACATTCTGTGATAACAGACGAATTCAAGTCTTTTTTCGACCTCCATAAGCATGGGGTAAATTACTTATTGCATTAGTTTCTACAACGCTACTACTTATTCATACTTCTCTTAAAATTGTACAATTGAAAATGCACTGCATAATAGTATTAGCATGACACGAAAAACCATCGGTATTCTCAAATCCATTAACGTGCCACAGGTCTCGTTGTGGTTTATCTTCAGCTTTTGACTGACATACGACAATATTTTTAGGAAGGGCCCATATAAAATCTGGAACTTTCGATTCTGATGGTTTTGAAAATGTTAGCTGCGCGAGATTCATTCGCTTTCACAGAATGAGGATCGAAGTTGACTAAATGTAACCCTTGAAGAGTCGTAACCCGCGACAGAGCAACATAAATTTGCCCACAAGTGAATATTGAATTTCCAGCATCTATTACTGTGTTCTTTGAGCTTAAACCTTGCCTTTTATGAATCGTAATAGCATAGCTCAAACATAGAGGAAATTGTTTACGTATCACGAAAACGCCTTCCATTATTTGAAATTTAACACTCACTTGTTCTATTTCATATTCTTTTCCTGTCGTTAAAACTAACCATATGATGCGATCGAAAGTGACATATGACAACTTCAGTCGTCTGACGATTGCGATTGCGAAAAATGACGATCGAAAAAGTTGATCAAAACGACGAAAAATTAAAATAACATGCGATTGCCAGATAATGCCTATAGATAGCATTTTTCTGTTTTGTGCATTCAATAGAAAAAAATTAATAAAAAATATCTGTGCATTCAGAATTCTTCAAATATATATCCTTAATTAAATATTAATAATTGAAATTCTGAAAATGTCAAAAAATGAGCAATTTCGCGTATAGAGAGTCGCGGTAGCAGTTCCACGGTGTCGGTAAAGTCGGACAGTGTATGTACTTGTCCCGAGTCGCTACCGCGACTCTTAATACTACTCATATGATATTGGTATATGTATTCAAAAGGTTATTTTTATTATTTTTCATTGACATACATATATATACTACGACGAAAAAAAAATTGGACAAGTACTTTGTCGTGTGCTTGCTCTATTCTTTTATCACCCGCAAAACTGGACGCGACAACAAAAAAACTTTGATATTCTTTTATCACCCGCAAAACTGGACGCGACAACAAAAAACCTTTGATATCATTATATTGGCCAAGTTATAAACGTTCATCATGTAGTCACAAAAACCACACCACATGAGTAAAGCTGTTCGTAAAACGTGCAAAACCACTCCATGAAAAAAAGTACTTGGCGCATTTTTAATTTTAATACTCATACTTTGTAGAAGATGTAAATCTTTTTCAGAATACCGTATGATGTATATTAAAATTAAAAATGCGCCAAGTACTTTTTTTCATGGAGTGGTTTTGCACGTTTTACGAACAGCTTTACTCATGTGGTGTGGTTTTTGTGACTACATGATGAACGTTTATAACTTGGCCAATATAATGATATCAAAGGTTTTTTGTTGTCGCGTCCAGTTTTGCGGGTGATAAAAGAATATCGAAGTTTTTTTGTTGTCGCGTCCAGTTTTGCGGGTGATAAAAGAATAGAGCAAGCACACGACAAAGTACTTGTCCAATTTTTTTTTCGTCGTAGACGATTTTTTCTGGGATATCATTCGTTTTGGTAAAGATTTAGTTTTACCAACAAAGTATATCGAATTTCTTAAATGAACTGATTTTAAATCAATATTGATAGAGAGAAATCGTTTGACTAATAACTTTACGATTGAGTCAAGTTGTTGTTAAGTTAATTGTTCTTCTTACCTTTGTCGATCTTGTTACTGTGAATTTTTTTTTTTAATGTATTTGTTTCTATTTATTTTTTTTCTACGTTAAATTAACAGATGAGGTTATGTATGATACCGGTAAATTGAAACCACACTGTTTTTTAATGCACCATTAGCGATCTATGTGAAGTTGGCCATCTTTGTATGCATTTATTTTTGTTTCATCCAAATCTCACGTCGATGGTTATTTCATCAGATTTTATTTACGAAAATATTTTCATCTTACTGGAAAGGACTTTTCACTGTTTGAAATTCATAAGAGCTGACGTTTTTTTCTAATCCACATTTTATAACTTTGTTCGAAGAGGTTAGAAAACGCGTAGCCTAAACTCAGTTTGCGGGAAAAAGATACGTCGAGATACTCGAGATATGATATGAAGATACTCTCGTTCATTCCATTATACAGCATGTAAACGCGGTGGAAACTCGCCCTGCGTGACCGAAAACTAGTCGCGCTCATGAAAATCCGGCATGCGTGACATCTCAAGCAGACGCTACAGCGTCAAAACTAAGGCACACATTGGAATCATGAAATTAATGAAACACGAAAATCCGACGTCTGGGCGCAATTTTATCGACACCAATCGACAGATCGTTATCACATTACCTAATGAAACTGTGATCAAAAGTTAATTTCATTCTTTAGATCGATCTAAAATTAATGGGAAAAGGTCGGCAATGCGCGTGAAAGTAGTTTGTTCGGGAAAAGATACTCGGCGAGCCTCGGGACACGTACTTGTCCCGAGACTCTGCCGAGTCTCTTGATATATCACATATATACAGGTGATTCGGAAAGTGTAGCTCCTTTATTATCGCGAAAAGAATACACTTTCAGAGAAAATGACCCGAATAAAAGTTGACGAATACACCGCACGCGGTTATAGGTTTCGTCGCTCCTCGATGGTTGGTTGTCTTGAGCAGTGAGCGGGGTCAAGTTAGTCACTTAATGTCTGATTAATGGCAGGCATTTCCACCGATTCCACGTTGGATTCGTACGTAATTCTTTACTTATCGGGTAATTGATTAGGATAACTTATTCCATGACTTATTGCACGGTAAGGATGAGTTATCATGAAAGTGGTTGATACGTTTAGTACATTAAATTTTTGCGACGTGCGGAAGGCGTTAAGGCAACAAAAAGCTAGTTTAAGCAAGACAAAAAGTTGTCGTGATGCGCAGAAGGCACGGGACCTAGAGGACTAGCTCTGTTAGTACATGAGTTTGCCGCGATGGCGCGGACTAAGAAATATGGTTGTTTGACTCGAAATACCCCAGGTGCGGTTATATTACCCGAGCAGACATTTTTATAACCCAGAATTTAGTTGGAGAACAATTCGATAAGCGGTTGATTGGTTGGTAGGTTGGTGGGCGGCCTCATCGGTGCCGTTCACTGTCGAGTCGCGACGTAGTCATCTGTGGCTTTCGATGCCGGTTGCTTGTCATTGTCGTCGCTTGTCGATGCCGGTCGTTGTGCGCGGAACGTGCGTTTCCGGAATCGGGGTTGTCCCCAGGTATAAGGGCGTCAACGGATCCAATTCCGCGTAAAGCGTCTCGAAATCGACGTCGTGGAACGGTGATAGGTGAACTTCTACCAGGCCGGTTTAAACGGCCAGGCCGTTTGGAAAACATACAACAACGTTGTACACAACATTTTTATCGGATGTGATGAAGCCGTACGTACAAGAGAACAAATTTCTTTTGCTGATTTACTCGTGGGGAGGACAAACAAATCCGCAATTACCTGACGAACACTACCGAGGTGAAGAAGGATTGCCAACGTGTAGAATGAAAGTAATTCCCCCTAAATGTACTCCACTGGTGCCTTCCCTGGTAGAATTCTTTTTCCGAATTTCTCATATTTTCTCCATTTTCCCCCGATTCAAAGAAAATCGGAAAAAAGTGACTAATATTAATCTTCAAATATGCCGATTTTCCCCAATATTCCTCTTTTTCCCGCATTATTCCGGGTTTCTCATTTTTTATTTACGAGAATTTTCCATTATTTCCTAGTCTTCTAAATTGCTTTGGGAGAATTTCGGAGAAATGATAAAAACGCAGAAAATGAATTTATCGGAAAAAATTCCCATTTTTTCCTTACTTCCGGTCGAATTGTCAATGACAATTCCTTGATTTTTTTTTTAAAAGGCGGTGACCCAAAAAGTATTTAAAATTGATAGTATAGTAAGAAATTCAAGAATGCAGAAAATGTAAGGACATTCAGATTGCCTTGGGAGACTTTCAGAGAAATGAGGAAAATTATCGAATCGAGTTTTTCGGAAAAATTCCCATTTTTGCTTTGCTTTCGATCAATCGTGAATGACAATTTCTTGATTTTTTTAAGAGGACGGCGACACAAAAATAATTTCGAATTTCAAAGCGTAGTAGCAAGTTAAAAATGCAGGAAATATCAGAAAATTCACATTAACCTTACTCATTTTTATTGAAAGCATTGCCTTGGGAGAAGTTCGGAGAAATGCTATTTTTATTCTTTTTCCAAAATGTTCAAACGTCAAAAATTAAATATTCTGAAAAAAATGCAACCGTCTTTTTATGTGGCAGGTAGGAAGCATGCGCGGTACGGTAATCCGAAAGATTATACTTGTGCAAAGCAAAGTATATTCTTTGGTTTGCACGGGTATTATCGCACTGATTTCTAATTGTGCAGAAAAAATGACGAGGACTAATGGTAAAAAAAGGATTTCCGAATTTTCAATAAAAAAATTAAAGGAATTCGGAAAAAAATAGGGATAGTTTACGGAAATGCGGAGAAATTTGGAAAATTTCGGATTAATGTGGAAATCTTTTTTCCGGATTTCTTCGAAAAGTCTCAATGCGCTAAACAAATCGGAGAAAATCAGAAAATTTTTGGGAGACAATGGGAGCTTATGAGAAAAATGCGGGAAAAAATTTCTACCAGGGTTGCGATATATATTTTTATCGTCACTTAGAAACTTTACTACAAACATACAACATTGCTCTTATCTCATCGACCAAGAAAAAGAAATAACTTCCCGAGAAGACTACATAAAAATACATGTAATTGTTCATCATCAATTATCCGCGTCAATTCGGTAACATTGTAGGTTACGCGTGGTTCGCTTCTAAACTTTGCGATGAGAGAGGATGCGTTACGAATGTCGATCAAGTATGTTTTTCTATGGAGACGTTGGAACAACGATGTAGTTGTAAAAATGTGGCGTTTATAACGTGTGCTAAATGCAGAAATAATGATTGTTTCCCCCGGTTTTACAATATACATCATCCCGACACATGTAAATCACCGAATGTCAATGAATAAAGTTTTGAATTTCCATGTACAAAGTCTTTTGGTATGCGATTTAATTACAATCCCTTGTTGAAAAGTCCGAAATCCCAATTTTTTCCCTTTTCTATGCCTTTTGCGTATAAATTAATAAATAAAATAAATTATTCACCTCTTTGCTTAATTTGAAAATGAATAATATAGAAATTGAGAAAAAGACAAAAAAGGTCTCCACACGGGGAGTCGAACCCACGACTTAGCCTAGGATTTTTAGATATTCGCTCCGCAAAAAATCCTGATGATTGATTTTTTGATTGGATTATGTCAGAGGGTGTCTTAAGTATAAAGCATCTTAAGTATAATACCAAATTCGTGTCGTCTGAAACCGCGAGCGTGAGCCGCCATCTTGGAAAACGCTTATTTGCAAGTATCTCGGAAACGGCGAGTTTTACGTTAAAAATCGTAAGAACTTTTTTTGTAGAGGATAAAATTTCCCATCTTTTTAATTCAAAACTTTTTTCTGTATCGTGATTTTAAAACTTCAAAAAGTAAAAAATGTACACCAAGTTATAAAAATAGTAGTTTTTGTCAAAAAGTATTTTTTTCAAATAGTGTCAAAAATAAAAATAACATTTTCCAAAAAAAAAAAGTCAAACTTGGCGTGCATGGTTAAGAAAAAGAGGTTCCATGCACGCCAAGTTTGACTTATTTATGTTATTTTTATTTTTGACACTATTTGAAAAAAAAAAATACTTTTCGACGAAAACTACTGTTTGTATTACTTGGTGTACATTTTTTACTTTTTAGAGTTTTAAATGTGGATTTCACTTCTTTTTGTTGGAAACCACAGAATTTAATCATGTAAGATAAAAAAACACCAACAAAAAAATTCTTCAAGCGTTAAGACTTTGACATCGGAAAAGGTTAAAAAACTTTGACATCCAGCACTGACGCTTTGATTTTTCAGTGTTTTGTCTACTTCGCGACATGACGAATGTGATGTATATGTTATTTTAAAATTTAGTAGAGAAAAAATCGGCTCATAATATAAGTTTGCACATATCGGCAGACCGAATCGTGCTTTAACTAAGCTCAATGGAAAGAAAAAAGTCATATTTAATCGGCAAAATGTCATTACATTTTCGAGTAGGAGAATGGTTTCGGAAATATACGTGATTTAAATTCTTGATTGACAGCTGGAAGCCCATTTTCCTGTATAATATCCGTAGCAGGTCTCTGACGTCAGGTCATAAAATTCAGTTTTTTTTATATTTCCGAGATATCTCGAGATATATATCTCGATAAATTTTGGAAATATGAAAAAAACTGAATTTTTAATCAACAATATCTTGACAAATATTAACAATATTGAAAAAAGTTTTAGATAAAAAAGATGGGGAATTTTGTCCACTACAAAAAAGGTTTCCACAATTTTTAACGTAAAACTCGCCGTTTCTGAGATATTTGCAAAAAAACGTTTTTCAAGATGGCGGCTAACGCTCGCGATTTCAGACAACACAAATTTGGTTTTTTACTTAGGGGTTACCCTCTAACACAATCCAACCGAAAAATCAATTATCTGGATTTTTTGCAGAGCCAAGCCCATTTTGGTGCTAAAAATCCTGGACTAACTATCAAATAACTAGTCCGAGCTCTCACCATTACGCCAACCGCTGCTTGGCAAACATACTAACATAATGTGCTTATACGGTGCGAGAGCCGCGTTAACATTTTTATGTTCTAAACGCTTGGCCATCTGGAGTTCCCACTTCGGGTACTTTTATTCCTAGCGAAGCCTTACATGTCTTATAAATTTGAGCGAAATCGGTGATAACGAGTAAGGATACCCCCTTGTTAGTATCTAACCTCTATTTGTCGTGTGTAACCGATTCGAGTTTTGACAGGTGAGTGCTTACCCGTGTTTTTTTATCGTGTATAATCTTATTACGACGTTTCTATTCGTGCGGTTATTCTTTTCAGGTTATACCCCTTAGGTTTTTCGGGGAGTTTTTAAACTTTCTTATTTAGTCTTTAGCTTACAAATAATTGCTTTTTTCCCTTATAGTTATAGGTTAACTAGGTTATAGGTTAACTAGGCCGCAGCGTATTCACAACGTGGTGGTACGCATTGTTAATACCGGTAAGTATCAGAGTCTTTTATCACTTGTGCTTAAGACTATTGATGTATTCAATATTGCTTTGCTTTACTAGTAATAAATAGTGAGATCTTTGAATATTTACCGGTGACGGAGGGGAAATATTTCTTTCGCAGCACTGCACAGTGCTCCATCGAGGAGCAAGTTGTTGCAGAATGGTATTTCCCATGTTCCGAACGTAATTAGGTATACTTTACGTGTTTGTTGTTTACTTTTAAAAATAAATTAATAATTATTATATTTTCCAGGGAAAAAAACGTATCTTAATCTTGCCTTAAACCCGGCCTGAAGGTTATTTGGAGGTCGAAATGAATTTTTAAAGTGAAAACCCCAATTTGTTATGAATATTGCTGCCGTAATTTTTAAAAGTGACCTCCAGTCATCATACGAAGGTTAGTTATTTATACTCAATTGGATATCTTGCTTTAGTTGGCCGGATCTATAACCAATCCTGCCTTCAGTGGCTGACTTTGTTGTGAAAATATACCCCAAGGTCACCAGAACGTAGAAATTGACGACTTTTACCACACTTTTTCCATTGATTTTACACCATACTATCTTCGACGGTTCATTTTGTGATTGTCTATTGTCATTTGTGATTTGACTTATGAATGATTCCTGGAGGTCACTTTTAACCATTACCACAACAAGATAACGGTTAAAAGTGACCTATAAATGGCTATAATTTCGTCAGTGTACATAATTTCGCACACTTTCCTGAAGATTTTTGAGTTCAGTAGGTACATGTATTAATTTTTTTTTTTCAATATTATATCTACGAAACTTTAGTGAATCATAAAAATCACTTGTATTGCCGTTTTTCGATAATTTTTTGCTTTTTCACGTATGGCGATATTATGTACTGTCGGGATACTCTATTATGCTCATTTCGTTAGACTGATGAAATTACGTTACGAGGCTTCTAAAAATATCATACATTTTTATGAATGTAAAATAAAATATATCGATGTGAAGCATTTTTTTAATGAGTCTGCATATATTCGACAGTACAATGATCTAATTTCGTCACATAATTATTCTGTATTAATCCGAATCATCTTGAATTTTCGGATTGTCACTTGACTATGACGAAATTGGGTACATACCAATTGTTCGTCTATTGAATATAATTTCGTCAAATTGATTTACTTAACAACGAGCCTAAAATACACAAACTGATCGTATTTCTTTTCAATTTTAACTTATTTCAATCTTAGACGTACCTTCAATTTTTATTGATGCACAGTGTGAATAACGACATTAAATATCCACCGTATGTTATGATTGTATCTTATGACGTCTTATAAGGAACACATAAAGCATTACAGCGTCCGCCGTTTCAGATAGAAGTTCTAGTCTGTTTTGTAAGTTGAAGTATTAATTCATTCTCATTGAATTATGGTTGTCACAGTGAAATATCGTCATTCTAGTTATCATAGTTAAAATCTTGAAGACTGATGAAATTATTTAAAAAATTATTCTCCGATTGCATCTGAACGGCAGAGGAATATACTCTGTCGACGTTAATAAATAATAAGATATTATATTTATATATTTCTATATTTTATGCATGAAAAAAAATGTGATACTGTCTGTAATGAATAAAAAAATGTTGTCCCACAAAGTAAATAGTTATAATAAAACTAATATTTTTCTGACAACCGGTATTTACTAGATATAGCTATAGCGACGAAGTTATGTACAGGAGCTGACGACGTTAGGGATACCACCATTTTTACATGACGAATAGACAATACTGAAAATCATTTTTTTCACGTTTTAAGGGTAAATTATTTATATATTCAATATTTCATTTCGATAATAATATGTTCATATTATCGGAAGAGCATTTTATTTATAAAAATAAAACAATGTAACGATTATCTATTTCGATCATATTTGCGAACGTAGCTTTAGCATGACGAAGTTATAGCCATTTACCTCATCTTATCGTGACGTTGTGGCATATTTGAAGCCATTCGTGGCATCCAGCCACGAAAGGCAAGGTCAGTTACAGATCCGGTCACATAAGGTAAGATATCCAATTGGGTATAAATATTTGACCCTTAAATGAGTCCTCGAGTCCTCGTACGATTGGAATTAATCAATGAATTAAGGTAGTTGTGTAAAGTGAGTTATCGTCGAATTTCCTTTGAAATTTAATGCCCAATTTATTGAAGTTATACTTTTATCAAGAGTCAAGTTGTACTTTTGGTGAGGTTGTACTTTTAAACCAAAATAAAAATCATTAAGGTTTACCCTTTCAGAGCATGCGAAAAAATATCCCAGTTCATGATTTTCACGTGGATTCCATATACAGTGAAAATACAGCACTTAAATTCTATTTTCTTCCATCGAAATGCGTCGTGATATTTTGATAAAAAAAAATAAAATATTGGGTCATGATATGCGACAGATGCAGTTAGAAAAATCTAAAAATTTTCATCGTATTGTTTCGAAGTTATCAATAATTGAAGAGCGAAAGTCGCTAAAACATCGACAATTTTGTTTGTTCTCGAACGCGTTCCGTTCTTCAACAACGAGTTCGGCGAATTCATGAGTTTATAGTATTTCTTGTTGTATTCATTTAATTTTCGACAATTGATTTTTATTTAATTTTCGAAAGCTACATCAAATGAAGAATTCATGTCCACGTAATAATTACTTATACACATAATCCTAATAATGGTCTCTGGTCGGGGAAAAAATGAAGGGCTTTTTTGGCCTCTTGGATTTTATAGTGAAAAAAAATCGATATTCGTTCGAATAGACTCTCATCGGTTCACCTTTAAAACGTTATCCATTTGTTTTATGAAACATTGAAATTGGCATTCATATAAAGATGGCTGATTATTATACTGATTATCGCTGGAGCTGCAGAAATTCATGCTGACAGGTTTCCTCAACGTGGCCGCCATTCTGGACCATGAGTGATTTTGGATAAGATCCGACGATTGCGCAAAACTGGATTTGTAATGTCGAGACGTGGGACAAATGGTGGAGCTCCACGGTGAAGAACTCCAAGTGTGAAAGAGCTTATATTAGACGTGGTTCGTGATGATCCTACTACGAGTACACGCGCTGTAGGCCGCGCGCTCAATGTACAGCCACTCTGCTGTTCATCGGGTGCTAAAGGCTGATACAACAGCATCCTTACCATCGTATACCAGTTCAGAAGCTGCACGATGGTGAATCAGTTGCAAGACTCAAATTTTGTCACTGGCTCATTAATCGCCACGAAGCTGATGGAATATTTTTTGTGAAAATTTTGTATACTGACGAGTGCATTTTTACACAAATTGGAGTATTTAATTGCCACAACGAGCATGCTTGGGCTCATAAAAATCCGCACGCGGTGCGCTGAAGAAGCCATCAAATCCAGTTTCATGTTAATGTTTACGCTGGCATTATAGGAACGTTCCTGGTACGCTATAAACTGTTTACATAGAAAATTATTTATTACTAGAAAAATTTCTTGCTCCTTTATTGTTTTTTGGAACTGTTCCCGATAATTTCATTTTTTGCCGGTGGGGTTTGTCATCCTCAATAATATGAAGTGACATTGTTTAGATGGTTATTATAATTGAACTTGAAAATTTCTGTGCTTTGATATAATTAACAATTCCTTACATGAGTAATATTTTTCCACACATTCGTCAACCACGTAACATTTTGCCAAATTCCCACACGTTTGCTAATTACATCTAGTCAATATTTTGTTCTAACTTTTGGAAAAATCAGTCAAACGATCTCTGGCTTCATTATTACTAGATTGGACCTTGTGAGCTTTCCGGCTGTCTTGATGGAAAAGATTACCTGATATTTCTTCAAGAGAATTTAGACCAAATGTTTCAAAACACTGCTGTTCCGGAAGAAATGGTACAACACACGTGGTACCAGCATGACGGCGCCACTGTGAGCAATTGCTCTAAAAATTCACGCATTATTCTTGAAACCTTCCGTCCAAATGAAATTGTACAAGATTCCCAATACACGCTAATCTAGGGCCTTCATTTCCTTCCGAGTAACCTTAGCTTATTATTGTCTTGGGACTATACGTTAACTAATGATTTCTAGATTAGATTAGATTACAAACAAAATGACCGAGGTTTTTTTGATGACTTCTGCTCTTCAATTATTGATAACTACAAAATGAAACCGTACAAATTTGTATACTTTTCGAACCGTATCTGTCTCATATCATGGTCCAATATTATTATTAATTTAATTGTTAATATTTGTATAAAATCCAAAAATCATGTCGTGTTCCGAAAACATTCGGTAAATGAAGTTAAATATCTCCCTTTTAAAACTCCGCTTGGCAAACATGCTAACGTAAATAAAAATGTAACGTAACGTAAATTCCCACTTCGGGTACTTTCATTTCTAGCCAAGCCCTGCATGTCTTATAAATTTGAGGCAAATCGGCGATGACGAATAGGGAATGCCCCCTTGTAAGTTTAGTCATTTAGTTCACAATAACACTATAATTTTAAATGTAATGTTTTTAGTCACAATAGTGACATCATATATTTTATATATCCATTCCTTGAAGATATAAAGTTTTAAGAAGCACGTCAATAACAGTAAAATCATTCAATTTCGTGAGACTTTGAGGGTTTAAATCATTCTATTTACGACCATGAAGGAAAGAGAAATAGAATTTCTCATAATTTCATCGTTAAAGGTCTATACGGAATTAATAAATTTTATCGAATGGTTCAAGCGACTGATAACCACCGACTACGATATTTCCATTCCTAAATAAACCACATCTACTATTTATTTATTTTTACCACATGTTTGATGATCTTCTTTCAGGGAGTTAGTAACATATAGGCAACATTGGAATCAAAGAAACGGAGCAGCAATAGCTCGAAATATAGAAGACTATCGATGGTTATTGTCGCTTTTTTTAAGGTTGTTTTTATGGGATGATACTTACAATAACTGACTACTTAGCAGAAAGTAGTTATCAAAATATTCAAAAAAAATTTTTTTCATAAAATTGGACTTATCAAAACAGGCTTTTTTATGGAAAAATGTTTGTTGGGGTTGATGCAAACAAATATCACTCTGAAACGTAGTTCATCGAAAGCTAATAATTATAAAATCCGGCAAAAATAAATTTCATGCACACATATAAAACTGAACCGAATTTTGCCACGAAATTTATTTTTTGTTTACTGACCAATCGAAAAACGAATAAAACAGCATCAGTCGCGCGTTATTCTTTTGATTAATTAAGGATCGAAATCCATAAACTTTTTTATAGATGGACTAGGAATGAACACTCGCGCTCATGCGCACAATCGGCTGCATGATTGTGGTCAACCCTTTAACGTCACAAAGACACCTTTCAGAAGTCCTCTTTTCGACGTGATTGTTTACTATGAAAATGTTAGTGAAAAAAGTCCTAAAGTACCTTGTGAACTATTTTCAAGGGTGCTCTTTCGAATGGCAAAACTCAAATTTCGATAACATTTTTTTTTATATTATTTTTGCAAAATAAGTTAAAGAGACGAATTTTTTAGTGACATTTTTTTTTCATTTTGAATTTCGGAAGTCTTATCGGATTATTTTCGGACCATAAAGTGCTCTAAAGGTGTCCTCGATAGTTGTACTTTTGAAATATGCAAAAAAAAAATTTTTCTCCGACGTTATACTCGCAAAATAACAACAAATATACTATCAAATTTTTTCTGTTGTGGAGTTCTCAAATATTGTGATTAGAATGAGTCCTTTACGGTCATATGTAAATTGGCTCTCGTTTTCGGGGGTTTTGCGGGTGGCTGATCGAGAATTTGACATTATTTTTGCAACATTAATTTGTTTAAACAATTTACGTGACCAGTCATCGTCACTATGTAAGTTGCATATGGTTTCCGATGTTTTTCGGGTCGCTCGTCACGAATTTGGCATTATTTTTGCTAAATACATTTGTTTAAACACATTGTAACAAAATTTTAAAATCTTCCAAGAGTGCAATCTACGGAAAACAATAGTGCAAAGAATGTGTGTCCAATTTCTATTTCGAAGATGATGCTGTAAGTTGTTGTGAAATTATTATCAAAATATAACATATCATGCTTTTCCATCGCTTAACCCAACCGATGTTGCCCGATTCCCACCGTATTATGGGAGAAAGTATTATTATGAGTATTATGGGAAAAATCGCCGAACAGCCGAAATTATGTAAACATCGTTCTTCGATTTCTTGTCATTTTTTAAATTTTTTAAATAAAAAATGCCGCTGACTGATTGTTTATCATGAATTATATTTCTATATCTGCTCTAAACAGTTCTCATAAATACCATCATATATGGAACCATGATCTCGATAACCATCGATATCTCTGAACAGTTTTCACAGATACCATTATATTTGGAAAAAAGTCCCGATAACTGCAGTACTACAACCAAGGCGAACTCGACAACTTTACGCGTGGCATAATTCGCTGTATTCAGCACATGTTGCCGACAATATTTCTTGTGACGAATGCTTGGAAAGTTCGATTTGAGTCTATTATTTATTTTTAATATTTTACAACAAATACCCACAACAGTGTGCGTATCAATGTATCCGTCAGTAGTTGTGACACATTCGCGTTTTGTCTCGCATAAATTAAGTATACGTGATGTTGACACTATCCAATGGACATTTGTTTTATTTTACCGCACGGTGCGGTTTGAGAAATGAATGTGTGTATGAATAGAGTTCGCAGTTGAAAAATTGGTCACTTTCCGCAAAATCAAACTTTCGGGGCAAAAGTTGCAAAAAAATAATTATTGCAAATTAGCTCTAGAATAACCTTGTCCAAGCTATTTACTGAATCACTAATAATCCCGTATACATATGTTCAAAATTGGAGCACATTGGAATCTCAAATAACTTAACCTGCAAGAAATCAGATACGATTACCTAATTTCTTATACGTTTCGGCATTCGGCATTTTATTAATTGTATTTTATTTTTCCTCGTACTCATGTCAGATTCCACCATAAGCTGACGGCTCTTGCGACAACGTCATGCTTGAAGTAATTCGTTGTTTTCCGCACTTGTTGCACGCACGCTTCAAATATAATACCTGTATTAGTTTGCAGTGTTACTGGTGGCCGTGCAGAAATTTGTTTTAGATACCCCATTTCACATCCGATTCTTATCGGGATCTGCTTAGGATTCCCCAATAGAGGTATCCTTATTAGAATCTGGCTAAAATCCTAGTGTTAACCTGTTAACTCGCGACGACCGTGCGGGAAAATCTGAAAGTTGTGGCGCCACTGTATTCTGGGGTATCCCTATCAGATCTCTTACAGAATCCCGTAAGGCAAACCGGCGAGGAAGCGGGAATGCTGTCAAAGTTTTGCCGCCACTGTTACCTGGGTATCCGAATCAGATCCCTCGCAGAACACGGCCAAAAAAACTGACAGAGAATTGAATTTAGAAGTTATGTCAACGATACGAGGGTTATACGTATGCCAAGAATCAATATGATTTATTATAACGAATATTTTTATTTAAACTATGGACATAATGAGCGATATAACGTTTAGCAAAGAAAGTAACACGGAAAAATTTAAAATAAATACAATTTCTGTAACAGTTTGATTATGTAAGTAAAACAAATATTTTTCCATGTACTCCAGATGAAATTATAATTTTCCATTCAGTTCAAGACAATTTTGTCACACACGTTCCTTATAATTTTGTAACATTTGTGTTAAAATATTGGTTTTCAAAACAGACCAAATGTGTTTTTTTAGGAAACTTATAATTATAACTGTGTGTATATTTACTGTATATAATATACCACACCACATGAGTAAAGCTGTTCGTAAAACGTGCAAAACCACTCCATGAAAAAAGGTACTTGGCGCATTTTTAATTTTAATATACATCATACGGTATTCTGAAAAAGATTTACATCTTCTACAAAGTATGAGTATTAAAATTAAAAATGCGCCAAGTACTTTTTTCATGGAGTGGTTTTGCACGTTTTACGAACAGCTTTACTCATGTGGTGTGGTTTTTGTGACTACATGATGAACGTTTATAACTTGGCCAATATAATGATATCAAAGGTTTTTTGTTGTCGCGTCCAGTTTTGCGGGTGATAAAAGAATAGAGCAAGCACACGACAAAGTACTTGTCCAATTTTTTTTTCGTCGTAGACGATTTTTTCTGGGATATCATTCGTTTTGGTAAAGATTTAGTTTTACCAACAAAGTATATCGAATTTCTTAAATGAACTGATTTTAAATCAATATTGATAGAGAGAAATCGTTTGACTAATAACTTTACGATTGAGTCAAGTTGTTGTTAAGTTAATTGTTCTTCTTACCTTTGTCGATCTTGTTACTGTGAATTTTTTTTTTTTATGTATTTGTTTCTATTTATTTTTTTTCTACGTTAAATGAACAGATGAGGTTATGTATGATACCGGTAAATTGAAACCACACTGTTTTTAATGCACCATTAGCGATCTATGTGAAGTTGGCCATCTTTGTATGCATTTATTTTTGTTTCATCCAAATCTCACGTCGATGGTTATTTCATCAGATTTTATTTACGAAAATATTTTCATCTTACTGGAAAGGACTTTTCACTGTTTGAAATTCATAAGAGCTGACGTTTTTTTCTAATCCACATTTTATAACTTTGTTCGAAGAGGTTAGAAAACGCGTAGCGTAAACTCAGTTTGCGGGAAAAAGATACGTCGAGATACTCGAGATATGATATGAAGATACTCTCGTTCATTCTATTATACAGCATGTAAACGCGGTGGAAACTCGCCCTGCGTGACCGAAAACTAGTCGCGCTCATGAAAATCCGGCATGCGTGACATCTCAAGCAGACGCTACAGCGTTAAAACTAAGGCACGCATTGGAATCATGAAATTATCGACACCAATCGACAGATCGTTATCACATTACCTAATGAAACTGTGATCAAAAGTTAATTTCATTCTTTAGATCGATCTAAAATTAATGGGAAAAGGTCGGCAATGCGCGTGAAAGTAGTTTGTTCGGGAAAAGATACTCGGCGAGCCTCGGGACACGTACTTGTCCCGAGACTCTGCCGAGTCTCTTGATATGTAGGATTGGTGGAAAAGAATGACGATCGGAATCGTATCGATTGATACTGATCGTGACTTTTTATGATATAAAAAGATAGTGATCGAGGAGGCGCAGAAAGTATAAACATAATTGAAAAAAAGACTTCAAATGTTGCCGGGCGCTTGATCGATTCAGACGTGTTTCCGAAAAGATTGTAATCGTTTCCTAGATAAATCAATGTTCTTTCGTATCACCTACTCGTTTTAGTTCACCACGATTCGAAAGAATCCTAAATTTATATTCCTAATTATTAATAATTATTTAAAAATGAATAATTGAACAAAAATTAGAACTGACTATCAGTTTTGACGAAAAAATTTTAACAAAATAATTAGAATATCATAATGAAAAGCGCTATATATACACATATTTACATACAATATACATACAATAGAAATAAGAACTGTTGATAAAAAATAAGCATGGAATAATAGTCTTTGTGACTATTTTCGACAGGTGCGCTTTGCTATTTCAAGTCGCAAAATCGCACTTTGGTATTCTTACCTTGGAGTTACAATATAAACCAGAGTTAGATAAAAAAATAAGAAGAGTAGCCAGTAGCGTAATAAGCAGCGTGCTCGCCTCTCAATGTAGGAAGCGTAGGTAGATGGGTTCGATTCCCGGTCGGGGCGAAAAATTCTCTACGATAGTTTTCATTCCAGGAAGAATGGGAAATTGAATATAGACGGTAAAAGAATTGCAAAGTCAGTGAAAAATGTTTTTTTTTTACAATATAAGGTACAACTCTTTTAGTGGGCAATCTTGGGCACAGTAGCTGGATTCCGACTAGGATCCTCATCAAAATCTGATTTGCAAACCTTAGATCCCAGAACGGATCATGATCAGACATCGGACTAGATCCCGATATGTAGTCGGGGCCCCGATCTGATCGGATCCCAAAAAAAATTTCGCACAGGTGTGTTCGCGTTTTTCTGTATGGAAATAGTCATTGAACACATTGGCTGTGTTCATTTGAATGTAATAACAGCATACGTTACACAATAATATTTCACTGTGGGCGTCTCTCCTATGATGTCTCTATGGATAGTCTCCGTGAACATGTGACTAGAGTTTAGAGAACGGAAAATGGCCGTTTTGCGACCGCAATTCGACACTCCAAAAGTAAACTTTCAAGCCATGGATCATTTAAAAAAAATGTGTGGCCTGCATGTCTCGCTGCATTCGATTTCCGGTTGCTAGTTGGCATACGGAATGTGATTAGATTTTTTTCTACTAGATGTGAATGTCCTTGACCACTCCTGATAAAATGTACGAATTATTTCGATTTAGGATGTAATACTACATGAGTTATGTATTTTTCACTTCGCCGCAAGCGAGGCATTTTCCTCTACAATCCCTGAAATTGTCCGATCAGGCGTAGAAGTTGTCCGAATCTTTTACTCAGTCGATTGCGCTAAAAATATATATTTGACACCGTAATTGGTCAATAGCAATTCCTCGTTCTTTCCTTAACATATTATCTCTGTTGACCCATTGTTTCTTTATTTTTCTATTGTTCATAATTCTAGTGTAGCTGATTACTTGCATATAATACATTGTTTCATTACATGCCATTACATAAATCGTCATTTACTGGATAACTCACACCTTTCATTATAACCTATTCCTTCATAACATAATGTTTATGAAGCGGTGCTGGATAAGTACGTACACGTCTTGTACCAAATCGGTCAACGAGACTGTCTTCAAGAGTAGAATACGTGGCTGTCATACGGGGTTCAGATCAGCCGCGTGTGACAAAAACGAGTGACGTGCAATTATAAAATAGTCACAATATAACCCAAAATTACTGCCAGATAGTATATGTATAATAAAATACCTATCCGAGTGATGAGCTCTTCTAATATTGCTTAACGATTTATAGCACAGCAGGCTTAAGCAAGGATACGGTCAGTATTTGCCTGTAGTCACTCGGTAAATCTATCTTTTTGATAATAAGTTAAGAAATTTCTCAAAATTAACGATTTTTTTTTATCAGCGAAGAAGATACTTTTTTTTCGAAAATATCGACTTTTTTAATTTTATGTCTGCCATTTCTACAATTCTGAACTTATTATCGAAAAATTAGGTTTGCCCAGTGACTACAGGCATATACTGACCGCATCCTTTTGCATTTCTGTTTCAGACCATTTTCCATGGCGCTACACGTGGCACCGTAAAGAAAAATGCCTCCGCGACCATGTAGGTTCGTCATGCTATATCTCCATCAATTTTCAATATTTTTTTATTACTAAAAATGGAAAATACTCGTTAAAATAGGTATAATAAATTGTACAAATTTTAGAAAGATCCATCCATTTCTTCGCTTTCAAAATAATTCCAAAAAATTGCTCAGTTTCGAGGTTCTAAACGGTTGTCCCCCCTTAACGAAACATAACGAGAATTTCGCGTACTTCGCGGTACTATAAAAATCTGAAAAAAAACCAATCGTATCCAAGATACTGTGCACAATAACTTTTGATAGCAACATTATAAAATTATTAATAAATTGTTGAAAACCAAACTTTGAAAATATTTGGAAACCTTACTTTCTCGTTAAACTAATTTGGTTTTGATTTTTTTGCGCATAATTTTGCAATTGTGAAATTTATAACTCTCAAATTATAAAACGTTAAAAAAACAAATTTAAAAAAAAATGATAAGTTGAGAAATATTAGAAAGTCGTATTTCGGTTGTTTCATCGTTGCAATCTTAAGAACTATCACTTCTTTATTTTTTCTCACTTTTATCTTTTAAGGTTGCTACGTATAAATTTTTATGTATAAGGTTGTCATGCATAAAGGCTGGCACTTAGCACTGACATTTCGATTATTTTTTGTTATTTTTGTCTACTTCGTGCAGCCTGTGTTTGAAGGCTTGGGACATATGTGCTGTATATATCGTTTTGAAATTTTGAAAAAAAATGAAACCGATCGTGCTCTAACTAGGCTTAATCAAAAGAAAAAATAATAGTATATCGTCTAAATGTCATTAGATTTTCGACTGGGGCATGGGCTTAGAAGTGAAAACGATTAGAAGTTATTGTTTGAAAGTCGTGGAAGCCCGTTCTCTAGTAGTCCAGTCAAATTAGCATAAGTTCTATTCAAGAGGGGAACCCTCTCGCCAATTTTTTCATAGGTTGTTTGGACCTACAAGAATGTAATCGTCAATTTTCGGACTTTTCAAAGTGTATATTTCAACAATAAAAAAATTATTGAAAAAAAAAAAATTGATATTTTTGAGATATCTTTTTTGGAACGCGTCTTATCGAAAAAAGTTTCGAATAAAATTTGTTCATCATAACGTCCTCTGTAAAAAAGGTCCTAAAAAAAAAAGTGCTAACATTGTTAATTAAGCGGTTAATGGCAAATGAAAATGAAAATTCGACATTTCGTTTTTGCAACCGCAATCGGGTGTTTATCAAGATATCGGTTTGAAACTCGTACATGATGTAGAGGAGCCGAATCTCAAGAGACTCGCGCAAGATTCATCGATCTGCGAGATATAGTTTAGCAACAATCTGCGATCATCGAAAAATCTTTGCCCTTCGATACAGTTTGAAAATGAAGGCCCACAGGCTGGAAAAAAATCGAGGGGCTTCGTATCATCATGCACAAGCGATTTGAGAAAAAAAAATTAAAAATTTGTTGAAAATAGATACTGTTTTTCGGCGATTTCTGAATTTTGCTAATAAACAAAAACAATTCCGACCAAAGTTGCAAAGATATCGGAACAATTATTAAACCATCGAACTAGCTTTTGAAAAACGAACAATTTAAAAAAAAAAAACTGGCAATATTTTGATTACAGCCCGAGATATGAATGTTTTTACGTTTGTTCAATTTCATATTGTTGTAATCAACATTTTTGCAAAATTCGAGTTCCTCAGCGATCCCTACGCTTCCGGCCATGGGATTCAATAAAATTATTCCCTTTACGAGCAATTATGCCATCGCAGTTATCGATGTATTCCGATCGACGGCTGGCCGCCAAGCGCGCGGCGCCGACCGCGCGGCCGCGCGGCGCGGTAGGGATGGCCCCTCTTACTCCGCAGCCCCGCGCGAGCGGCTTAGTTAACAAATGTAATAACTTACTTAAAAATGGCCGTAGAACAATTTTTTTTTTTCAATTTTACGTGATTTTTTGTTACGAACGCGATGGTGTTCTTGAAAATTATGTTCACCCCATAGCAGACCCATGACCATATTTTCCACAAATTTTACATGTAAAAATGCTTTAAAATTATTTAACTACGGATGGGAAAAGGTATCATAAATAAATCTTTTCTTAGAAACTGTTTCATTCATTACAATAAGCTAGCAATGCATTTATAATCAATTTTTCTTGCAACATTTTTTTTCTTTTTCTGATCAATAAAACTATTGTAATGAATGAAACAGTTTCTAAGAAAAGATTTATTTATGATACCTTTTCCCATCCGTAGTTAAATAATTTTAAAGCATTTTTACATGTAAAATTTGTGGAAAATATGGTCATGGGTCTGCTATGGGGTGAACATAATTTTCAAGAACACCATCGCGTTCGTAAGAAAAAATCACGTAAAATTAAAAAAAAAAAAATTGTTCTACGGCCATTTTTAAGTAAGTTATTATATTTGTTAACTAAGCCGCTCGCGCGGGTTGCGGAGTAAGAGGGGCCATCCTCACCGCGCCGCGCGGCCGCGCGGTCGGCGCCGCGCGCTCGGCGGCCAGCCGTCGATCGGAATACATCGATAACTGCGATGGCATAATTGCTCGTAAAGGGAATAATTTTATTGAATCCCATGGCCGGAAGCGTAGGGATCGCTGAGGAACTCGAATTTTGCAAAAATGTTGATTACAACAATATAAAATTGAACAAACGTAAAAACATTCATATCTCGGGCTGTAATCAAAATATTGCCAGTTTTTTTTTTTTAAATTGTTCGTTTTTCAAAAGCTAGTTCGATGGTTTAATAATTGTTCCGATATCTTTGCAACTTTGGTCGGAATTGTTTTTGTTTATTAGCAAAATTCAGAAATCGCCGAAAAACAGTATCTATTTTCAACAAATTTTTAATTTTTTTTTCTCAAATCGCTTGTGCATGATGACACGAAGCCCCTCGATTTTTTTCCAGCCTGTGGGCCTTCATTTTCAAACTGTATCGAAGGGCAAAGATTTTTCGATGATCGCAGATTGTTGCTAAACTATATCTCGCAGATCGATGAATCTTGCGCGAGTCTCTTGAGATTCGGCTCCTCTACATCATGTACGAGTTTCAAACCGATATCTTGATAAACACCCGATTGCGGTTGCAAAAACGAAATGTCGAATTTTCATTTTCATTTGCCATTAACCGCTTAATTAACAATGTTAGCACTTTTTTTTTTAGGACCTTTTTTACAGAGGACGTTATGATGAACAAATTTTATTCGAAACTTTTTTCGATAAGACGCGTTCCAAAAAAGATATCTCAAAAATATCAATTTTTTTTTTTTCAATAATTTTTTTATTGTTGAAATATACACTTTGGAAAGTCCGAAAATTGACGATTACATTCTTGTAGGTCCAAACAACCTATGAAAAAATTGGCGAGAGGGTTCCCCTCTTGAATAGAACTTTGTAAAATATGGCCTAATTTGACTGGACTATAGTGAGCCGCGAAAGATCTCTCACGTACTTGACGTTGATACGCTTCCGCTTCTCTAGATACATATATATATAAAAAAAGCATATTATTCAGTCTAGGACTTTTTAAAAACCTTCGTAAATTTTCCGATCATGTTCCTTTATATTTATTCCTACTTTTCCTTGTTACTTTCGTTAAATAAACAAAATGTGAAATTTCCGTTATTGTAGAAGGAAATTCGACGTTTTCCAGAAAATATCGGATTGTTTGAATTCGTCGTTTGTGCAGACGATATTTTATTCGTTTATTGTAGAATTTTTCGATACCTACCAGTCAACGCTCAATCACTTTTTACGATTGTACGGTGACTTAATTCCAATTTACATTAGACTTTCACGAGCGGAACGAGCCACTAAATTGCGTGATAGAATGATAATCACAGAAATTAATCAAGCGCGTCCATCTCTGTGGTTTTCAGTTTACTCTTTTACATCAACTTTTGAATTTTGGGGAAAAACATTGTGAAAGAAATACGCAATAGTATTTTAAAAAATGTGAATGATGTATGTCGCCGTGTGATATTTTTGTTTCTCTTCGCTGGTTGAAAATGTTGAGAAAAGTTTCCTTCGAGTGTTGAAACATTTACTCACGTTCGCGAAATATCGAAAATACAAAAAAAAACAAATACCGTTCTTTGCCAAAAATATCTCCACGAATCTTTGCTAGTTTCGTCTGCGAATATACAGAAAGTGGGCACAAAGATCACTAATATGACCTTCCTCTTCATGAACGATAATACAACCAATGTCTATTTGCTTAAAATAAGAACATTATTTCGCCATCATTTTTCTCCGCAACGGATGAGCCATTTCAAACAACGATCAATCAAACCTAATTACCCCACGGAAATAGCCTAAACCTATTCGGAATAACTATGAAGATTTGTTTTATCTTTGTTCGACCCGGAAGTCGACAGTATCATCGCTATCTCTGTGAGAGAGAGCTCTCACACACACAGGGCGGGTAAAGAGAGGGATTAGTTGACTGTATGAAGCAATTCAGCCCTTTACCGAATAATGAGATCCTTTAAAAAAGTGCACGATTGGGCCAGTAACGGTGGAATGTCGCCCCAGCTATAATTGCGAACCTCGCGATGATAAACCTGCCTAACTATCCTAACAGTCGCGAATCTTAGAATAATATTTGGAATATGAAATATTTCTAAAAATAGGAAACATGAAATATTTCTGAAAAAATACATATGAGCCGGATATGTAATTTCGAAGAATAATACACACCATTTTTCAATTTATTTTGATTGGAATTGTCATAAAATCATTCAATTTATTTTAATTATTATACCAAATCGACCACTTTTAAATCCGTCTCTTTCTGATTTTGCTGAATTTTTCATATGTTATATTATCCCACTCAAAATGTTTTTACGAATTTTTTCAAATTTTTTTGCCGAATCGAAAAGAAGTGATGGATTTTCGAAAAAAGTGAAATTTTTTTTATAAACATTTTTACGAATCCCCGAACCCCACGCATCGCGCATAACCATGGAAACCATTATCGTATCGAGCCGACACGTATCCCCAACCCTTATAAATATAAGTAACATTATGCCGACATGATGGCACCAGAGATGGCTCGCGTATTGCCAGGCTCGAATAATATTTTACTATAGATATCTATATGGATACGCATCAAAAACAAGCAATCGGTAGCGACAGAAACAAAAGATGACTCCATAAATTCATCTCCAACCCCGAGACCGAGGAAAAGAAAACCAACTGTCCGATCTTGAGATCTACTCGACAGCCACATGTGGTGTGAGCGGAGGAGCTACCCTTGCTCGTAAAATACCCATCTCTTACTAAATCAGAACGAATAAGATATTCTTTTAATCAACTTGGTCTACGCAACCCGCAAGAACTGGTCAATTAGAACTAAATGGTGAGTACCCCGAGAAGCCTCAAAAAATTACGGAGGCAGATTTTTCCGATAACCAAAAAATAACCCTTGCCACGGCCACCATCGCCTAATAATTTGAGGGATTAAAAAGATAAGCTCCGGTGATCCCAAGTCGGTCGAAGATCAGACTCCGACTCCGTAGCATGGGTTCGAAATTGGCAGTCAAAGGTCAGTCTCCGGAAACGCAGTCTTAAACCGGAATTTGCACCGAGCACTCCATCAAATTCCAGAATCCAAAGAAGTCAGTCTTTTATCAAGGTTCTTTTTCGGACGTTGTTTGTTTATCGAGTAGAGTTATCTCCACTGCTCCCAACCTTAAATCAGTGTCTGCCATATTAATTCGGAAAAAACTCTTTGCTCCATCAAATTTAAAGTATAAACGTACTGTATCGTGTTTCTATTGTAACGTCGAAGGCAAATTGCCAAGATATGTCTTTCTAACCTTACTAAATCGTGTCACTAACCTAAACTTATTAACCGAGTGTGCGTATTATTGTGAACAAACATTATAATCAAGTGTGAACTGAAGTGCGTGAAACGCTAGATCACTATTGTAACCAGCTGGCAGAGCGCCTATTATAATACAAACGACAACACGCTGAGAACCACCCTAACGATTGTTTAACTCCATCAGCGACAATTGTACAGCCAACATCATTGTAAATTTAGTCAACGAGAGTAACATCTTCATAAAATGTGTTCAACCCGTCAACATCTTACGGCCATCGACTAAACGGCTTCAAAATCATCCTACATTCCCGTATCGTTGACGAGACTTCCGTCCCTGGGTCTTAATTGTCTTGAACCGAAAGAGAAGTCAATACGACCGTGCTATGTTCTCCCTCTTGTACTTTCTCCGCTGATTATCTCTGCTTCGATTTCCTGCCACAATGTGGCCGAACCGCCACGTCCGTTTTTAAGTTTTCTATTAATTTTTCAATCTACTCATGACTGTACATAATTGATGGAAAAAAATCAGTAAATAATATATTTTGTATCTCTCAATATGTATAATCAATGAACTCAATTCCAGATTTTTTAATTATTATTCTGAGGTTAATGAATATGTCAGTGCGGCGATTAAAAAAATTCATGTATTTTCGAAAATAAAACTGCTCGGTGGCACGTGTTCTCCTTATCCCAGCGCGTCCAAATTTTACACAGATTTTTTTTATCATATCTTGATTACTTTTTTTGCTAGACGTAAAAAAAATGTTACCGAAGCTAAAATAACGGTCACCCTATTATATATGTATCAGACATTCCACGCTTGGCCCATACTAGGGCCAATGCTGAACCCGACCGTCAGTCGATGGCTAGTAATTAATATTGGCCCAGCGTCGGCCTAGCGTTGGTTCGCCAATATTTCAACTGAGCATTGGCGAGACCATGACTAAACTGTCGGCCCCAGCTTGGGCTAATATTGGCGCGCCAGTGGTTAGTATCGAATACTGTGCCAAGAGTCGACCGTATTATGAGGATCGGCATATTTTTCATGGGATAAGAAGAAAAAAAACGATGATTATCGCACTCAATCGCACATTTTAATGCTCGTCTCTCTCTAACGAAGAAGCGGGGATGTTTTATATACCGAAAAGAAATTAATCGAATCTCGCTTAAAAATAAATATGATACATTGTTGACCTAGTGATTAACGACGGCGTCATGCTGTAATTTTTTATCGAACGATCAATTTCTGTGAGATCGAAATCTGGACATTTTTTTACAGTCCTTTTGGAAATCGGAAGAGTTTTATGGCTTCGAGCATAGACAGCGAGTTGCAAATTGAGCGAATTACCGTGAACAATATACGAGGAAGACAATTGAGAGCGGAATCGCGAAGCCTTCACCTTTCACTCTCAAACGTTTGACACGCAAACACCATATACAATGGACGAAAGAGAATGCAAAGGACGAAAGAGTATGTGTAATCCGAACGAAAGATTAATTAACATTCTAGTCGTCAAAATGTGAAAAGTGTTGATGTTCATTATTGACACACATAAAAGCCGTCGGCCAGATTTTATCGAGCCAATTACCACGTGATAACAAGGTATCGAATAATCAGTAGAGGAAAGAAACGCAACAATTCCCGTGTGACATATTTCGTGTTTTACAAACGGATCCGCAAGTAACGCTGTATTATGCAAATTCAACTGCGATCGGACTTGAGAAAATGAAGAATTTCAACGATGAAGAGAAAGACTTGCGCGTTTGACCTCAATTTAATTTGAGACACGACCAAAACAATAATTATCAATGTGGAGAGTCACGAAAAAAAGGAAAACAATGAAGCGCGAACATGATATAATTCGTTTTTTTTTGTTTTTGAAACGAAAGGAACATTCCTAGAAAGACGAAGAAGTTGTTATAGAGTCAAAATAATCAAATAGAGAGACAAAATAATCGAGCTAGAACCTGCGTTCTGGCTCGATTATTCTTCTATTCCTATTACTTCTATTATTCTATTATTTTTCTATTTCCTTTACAAAAGATCGGGAGAAATTATGAAAAAGGTATACAAGGTGTACATAGATTTATTATCTAGTAATAAACGGAAAATACACGGAAAATAACGAAAAATAAAAATTGAATAAAATCGAAAAGCAAAAATAAGGAAGGAAAGCAGCAGAGGTGATGAAAGAGAGAGAAAGATAGAAAATCCGGAAAGTTCTCTCATACTAAATAATAATTTAGCAGGACGCGTGCAGTCTGTATATTCTAGAAGAAACAGAACAGTCGAAGCCAGCTGCTCTAAACGCATATACACTTGTACATGTCCATATGTATGTAAAGAAGCCATGTACTCGTATATAGCGAATTACACCGCAGCGTGCAACGCGTAATAATACACGACTCATTTCTATCTTCATGAATGCCAAAGAGAAGATAAATGTCCATTGATCTCGTCTCTGATGTTTTTCCAATGATCTCGTTTACCGGAGCTTTTAATTTTCCGTCTAACTCATACATAATTAATTTATCTTTTTATCGTATACATTCGCTCGTTTATGTATACTTTATATTCTATATGTCCACGCAGAAAAATCGATTAAAATAAAAGGAATGTATCACTTTTAATCCACACTTCTTCACGCTCAGAGGAACAATATTATCTCTTCGATTTTTCGATAAAAATCCAGAAGAACTCTGATTCGTTCTAATTCTAATTCCTGAAAATGTTTCAAAAAATGCTAACATAATGAAATAGTATGATGTGTGACAAGGTACAAAACCAGGCGATTTCACCCGAGGCTGAAATCGTGTTTCATCCCGTGCCAAACCCTATATTTTCCATATCATCTGTATTAAAACCGAGTTTCAATGACTGGAGAGAGTCGAAACGAGACAATTTTCGACCGATAACGCAACAAAAAATCTGATTAGTCGATGTTTAGAATGTCGCGAATATTGCGTCAGTTACAATGAGCAAATGCAACTCAGGCCGAAATGAAATAAATGAAATGAAATAAAATGAAATAAAATCAGGAACTGAATATTTTGTGCTCTAGGGCAGAAAACGTGGGCAGAAACTGGATGCTTTCTGCCCTACTTCGCATCAGTCTGAAATTTGCTCGACTCGGCTGGCTAAACAGGCATTGAAAGTCGCACTTTCGATGCAAGTAGAAGTCAATTGAAAACCGATAGATTTCCATTATCATCGAAGACCGGAATGCAGTTGATCAACAACGATTTAGGTTTTGCTTTTAAAGTCATTTACATTTTCCCCATAATCCCGCATTTTTCATCCCGTACGGCCTCTACAGCTCCGACCACCTTGCAACTGCATAGACTCGTGGAAATTTCTAGAACTTTCGTTAGATCTTTCGGCCCCGAACCGTCTGTTTTTATCGTTCCACGGGCTCGACAAGGTAATAGAGGTTCGATCGACGGAACGCCCTTTCTGTATACCGCAGCCTGTCTTTCGCACGCGCTCCTTTCTACACGGATTCTATAAATCCACCTTCGTTTCCAATACCTCTATAGTATACGAGTAGAGTGTTGTGTGTTCTCTGTCGTACACCTCTCAAACCGAATAAATAAACCCAGGGAAACTCGTTCAATTATTTCTATGTTATATACACGATAAACAATCGTATATAGATCCGTATTCACTGTATATGTTACATACGTATACACTCCTACAAGTTTTCATCAACGCTTGTATATCATTTCTTCAACAAACACACCGCACATATATATTGAATATGTTTATAAATTTGATCATTTATTCAATATGCAAATATTGTAATGTGATAAGTGATAATGGCAAAAAGTAAATTAATGATTTTTATATGCATTCGAGCGTTACATGGGTAGAGCGTGTTCGATTGCTGAGTTCGTTAAGTCAGACACAACAAGTCGAGGGCTCGTTGAACCGTGTATCATTTTGACACGAAATATATTTGGCATTCCGGTTTCCTTATTACAATTTTGTATCAGCTATTATCGTATTATTACAAATTTCGTAATTATTTTCATGATGCGCGACCCCGTACGCTTGTGCTAAGGAATGAAGTCAAGAGAGTTACTTCCGCGTGTTTAAATTTTTGTTTTTAATGTTTCATTAAAAAAGATACACAGAACAAAGCGCACCTCTTTTCTCAAGAGGGATAAAACATCATGTATTTCCCATTCCAAGGACATTGCAATTCGTATTTTCTTAACACCACGAATAGTTTGTAAAAAAATTGCATCAATTTTCAAGTCGTACGGGATTTACACTTTACTTTAAAGTTTCACCGCCTGGAGTGAAACGTAGATGTTTCCGTTTTCTTTATAAAAAGAAATTGAAAGAAAACATAATATTCATATTGATGGAAGCAAACGATAAAACTGAAAAAATACTTTTTTTTTATATTTCGCTATCATATGACATAAATGGTTGATTTAATTACTTTTCGATCAGGAAAAGTTTCGCACATGTGTTTCATCAATATGTCTCCTTTCCTTATTTATACATTAATCGTAGTTATTGAATGAAAAAAATATCAATTGTATCCATATTTCATGTCGATTTGCGCGACAAAAGTACTCACATCTTGTTCCTCGTCTCTGATTCAGCGAAACGATGTAGCCGAGGGTCTCCGATGGGATTTTCGTATATACAGTTATCGTGGATGAAAGGTGATTGAAGGGGGAAAGAATGTATCGCACTGAATCGTTATTTCACTTTTCCCTTCTTTTCGAAAGCAAAATAACAACAAACCCGATCTTTACAATGTCGTCAGAAGTTAATTTTTCTTCTCAGTGCTGCTATAGCTCTTACTTTTACGACGTGTGTGTATATACATATGATGGTTGTCGATACTTCGAGAAACTCGACGAACGATTGCTTCTCGTGGTATTGATTAAATGCACTTTTAGCCAGTATTTAAAGATGGAAAAACGAGTGTTGCGAAAATCGTTCATCAAATCCGTTTGTGATCGAGAGATATTTTGATATGTCGATCGTCCCTTCGTAATGTTAACTCACCGACCCAACGAACCCACTTGTCGAGTAGCTGCGTGTGACGACTTGACACTCGACGAGTAATGTTTTTTTTTGCAGTTTCTCTTTTTCTCTCTTTGAAAACGAACGACAATCCGGAAATCGCTGACTGGGAAATAACTAATCGATTGAAATACCGATCGATTGGTCAGATCGCTCGGATATTTTTCATCATAATTTTTTCATTTAATTAATGGTATAATCGCTTTTAACACGAACTTTAGGAAGTCGTTCACCAGCGGCGCACCAGATTCTTCAAGAAAATTCGATGACTTCGTAGTAATTTATTGAATTGGATTCTACGCGTGATTAAAAGCGTCGATGAGCTTGATCTTTCGATCGAAAACCACTCCCGAGAATGTTTTATCTCCCTCAAAACGTGACGAATTATCAATCCGATTTCCCTCGAACAATCGCCGATTACGTAACGTTCTCTTAATTTTATTGTCTTTGCATGTAAGATACGTAATTGTTGATTTGTGGGGCAGATTTGGCGATTGCATGCACGGTTCTTATATTTTTGTCTTTTTTTGTTTTTCTATTGAGAAACAGGATCACAAAGCGCGACAACTCGCCACGACGAACCAACTGACACTGAAAGACACCCGGCAGAATCGCGCACGCAGAGTCCTCTGTCGGCGTCTATCTCGCTTGCTCAACTTGACTCTCGCCGTCGCTATCTTGCATTCCCACTCTCGAAGATTCGAATTTTGCCCACTCTTCTCTCCGTAACCACCTACTCGCTAGCCAATACGTAGTTCCTCCCGTTTTCTTCTACATGTTTGTTCTCATCGGCGTCATTCACCCCCTTACCACCCGGCCGCTCCCTCGCGCCTGACCCGTTGCCCACGCAGTTTGTAGCATGTCTACAGTTCGCGTGTACTCCACTGTACTCCTCTCTGTACAGAAGAGGTGTGTAATCGTCGTCTTGAGTAGCTCGGATCTTCTCATCGAAGTCGCGAGAAATGCGCCTGCGCTTTTTTCTTCAGGCGTCATCCGGCATCGCATTCCCAATTGCGTTCAACGTCCCTTTTGCCTTTCCTCTCTTCGTGACTGTGCAGCTCGCTGATTTTCCTCGCTCCTCACTCTGCCGTTCACCACAGTCATCGTTCTTCGTCCTACATGAACCGCAACAGCTGGTACGCTGTACTCTGTATTGTCGATTGTGTGCCAATCGTCGTAAATAGTTGTTCAACATCGGTATGATGACGCGATTAACGGAGAACATTGGGCCATGTCGAAGAAAATAACGAATAACAGTGGCTACTCGATAGGATTTTTTATTATGAAACCGCAAAATTGTTTTTTCATATTATACGATTTCCTCGATGTTTTATTCGGGATATTACGTTTATTGATTTTCAGCTAATTTTAACATTATTGCCACCATTCCACTAAATATTCATTAACAATCTTTTTGGTAAGAATTATCGATAAGAGACGGCAGAAAGGGTTTTTTGGTAAGTTTCGAACAATTCATCTTTTGTTTAATAAAAAAGTTTTCGGCATTATATTAAATTTTGGTCGTTCTATTAAAATATATTCCTTCGACTTGTCAAAAAAGAAAGCGAGGATGGCAACGAAGAAATCGAAATAAATTACAATTTTCAAAACATGTGATTGAAAGAATATGTAATTATAATTGTAATGTTATTTTCTGAAAATATTATAAAATACTTTAAAAAATATAAAATAGTATAAAATATGTAGCATTTTAGTTACTATAAAGAACTTCCCGGACAATATTTCGTATCACCGTTTTCCATAGAATCTTACACAGACACACAATTGCACAAGGAAGAGAAATGTTTCCTCTCGAAAATCTTACAGTGAGCAAGAATTGCATATTTCGACCTTGAACAGTCCTACCTTCGGTTAAAAAAGCATACAGCGTTCATCAGGGGAG
This sequence comes from Heteropelma amictum, assembly GCA_959613375.1. Taxonomy (NCBI): domain Eukaryota; kingdom Metazoa; phylum Arthropoda; class Insecta; order Hymenoptera; family Ichneumonidae; genus Heteropelma; species Heteropelma amictum. Next base: position 15,853,678 of record OY390721.1, read on the forward strand.
CGTTATTTAAATTTAGAAAAGCGTGAGATTTATTGATTTTCCAATTGAGTTCTGCTATTTTAAACAGAAGACAGTAACATTCTGAGATTTTGCCAGTATTTTTAATAACGTTTTGTCATAACAAAGACGATAAAATGAAATGAATTTTCATAGTCATTTTGTCGACGAAAATGCCAGCTTTCAAGCTTTCCAACGCTCCCCTGATGGAGTCTGCACGACCTTATTCACCAGTGTTATGAATTTTTTAAATCGAAATTTGCGATTTTTGTTTGACCCTTAATAATTGAGTAAAAAGAAATGTAGAATTTGCGGAAAGATTTATTTTAGAGAACTATGTGTTCGTTAAAGTTACTGACCCAGATTTTTTAAAAACTTCTAGCCCGTGTAACTCTCGGAAGGTGTGAAACATTTTTCAGTTCTTGCCTTTTGTATTTCAGCGGGTAAAAAATGTATCAAAAACAGGATTGAACTTTTTTTCAACCAGGATTCTTAAAGAGGATAATTAACGCTTCAAAATGCTTTCAACGTTCTTTTTCTATCACTTTTTTCTACTGCGATATTGCCCTTTAAAAGCGTTTAAAATTTCAGCGACGAATTACTGGCCCCTTGATTTTTGCGCGCCTTGCGCATCAAGAGTCGCAGTAGCGACTCGAGACAAATACATTTACCGACCTACCTTGCCGAGACTGATGGAACAGCTACCGCGAATCTCTATACGCCAAATAGCTAATATTTTTACATTTCCAGAATTTAAATTATTAATATTTAATTAAGGATAGATTTTTATATATGTAAGGATATATATTCGAAGAATTCTGAATGCACAGATATTTTTTTTTTCTATCGATTGCAAAAAACAGAAAAATTCTAGCTATATGTATACTCTGTCAATTTTATTTTAATAATAATTTATCGACGCGTTTATCAACATTGTTCGCAATCGCAATCGTCAGACGACTGAAGTTGCCATATGTCACTTTCTAACCATATGGTATTGGCATATTAAAAAGGATATTTAAGGTTACACGGTTATTAAAGGTTACACGGACGCTCGTCGCATTTTTGTATGAGTGCAAAGCATCTTTTTTATCAGCAATCCCAGCTGCGTTTTCACGATGTTATTTTGATTATCAATTTGCAAAAAACATTGTTTAAACATAAGGTTTAACAATTATTGCAATTGATAATTGAAAAATAAATTGATAAATACTACGTTGTAGTGTTTAGGTGAAAACTGTCGTAGGGTAAAGTACCCAGTGTTCGGCCCTGAACCACTAGTCGGCCTTTTTAGAATTTGCGATGCGTGCGAAGAGTATGAACACTAGTGTCAACACTCTTCGCACGCATCGCAAATTCTAAAAAGGCCGAATACTGGGTACTTTACCCTATATCATGTTGTTTCGAAAGGACAAAAAAGATGATAAAGAAATAAAAAATCTGAAAGACAAATTTTGACGAATACACTTTCATGACTAGCTGCATTGGAATTTTTTTAATTCTTAAATTGCAATAATTATCATTATCAACAATGAGAATTATTGAAAAATAACGAAGTTGCAACATCCAATGGAACCACAATTTTTCAATTATATGCTATGAGATTTTTTAATTTTTTCGGAAAAAACCTTGATTATTTCAAAGTTGACAAATTTTTATTTTTGATTTTTTCTAAAGGAATGTTAAATTATTCTGCGTTGAATGCCGCAAATTCCAAAGTGAGCTAATTTTTCTTTCTATCTTTTTTTAATGGAAAAGATTTATAATACTCTTTCGCAATCTGACTCAATTTTTATAATGAAATATATTCACTTAAATGAATTTCATTATAAAAATAAAGTTAGATACAGAAATTTTTTTTCAAATGTTCCCGATATAACAAATATTTAACAAATGTTTGTTTGTTTGTTTGCTTGTTCTTTCCTATGTTTGTTTTCTATTTTTTAGCAATACCCATATTTTTGAAAAGTTTATCAATATTAATTCACCCTGAAGAATAAAGTACAGAGTGCTCGTCCCTGCACCATTAATCATGCTTTTTCAATTTTGTGACGCTTGCGAAAATCGTCGAGGACTGGCTATTTTACGCTATAGCGGATCATATAAATATACCGATGTAACAAAAAATAGAAATAAATAAAACCCATAAAAGTACTTCATCAAGTTTATTTATTTTTATTCAATATCTCTTGTAATAGTCAGTCATTTTAAATCTTCGCAAAAAGTTGTAAAATAACCGCAAAAATACCAAAAATGGTGTGCAAAATTTCAGACAAGTACATTCACATGCGACGTATTTCGGAATATGGTCTATATCTAAAAAAAGTCACAAAATAATCGTTTATTTTTTAGTGTAAGCTAAGTATATAGACTCATCACTCTGCCGAGATCTGATGATTCTAGACGCTAAAAATGGACTTAATTGTAAAGACTTAATTGTAGAGCACAAAAAAAGCTACAAATAAGTTTCTTACAAAAAATTTCGTATCTCATCGGATAGCCGAGTTATTGCCAAAAAACAAATTTTACCCCTTTTTTCAAGATGGCGGCTGAAGCTCCCAGGAAATCTTGGTCGAAAAACTCAAGTTAAGCTTTTCTAGGTATCCCCTACAACATATCAAAAAATTAGCTTTCTAGTTTCATTTGCATTTATGAATGTATATAATGACTGGACTAATTATGTTTGAAGCTATATATTTCTCAATCGCGAAACGTCTTTATACTTCTCAATCATCTATATACTTGGCTTATACTAAAAAATATACGATTAGTTCGCGACTTTTATTTTGGAGATATTTTTTAAATGCTCGAACCGTTCTCGAGCTCGAATCGTTGCGAGAAGCCTTTTCAACTTTTCAGCGCTAGCAAGGGACCCAACACATCCCATACACACGCGCGCCCACATCGACACTATACACTCATGCTGTTACGCCGACCGCGGCAGAGTAAGCGCTGAGCGGGAGAGAGAACCTGCATATGAGTGCGAACGGCACGGCCTGTAGTGCGTTTTTCATGAAAAGCGGTGCTCAACGCGCATTTCCCGTATGTTTAACCATAATTTTCACCTAGTTATACAATAAATGAAAAAAAATATTTCTCTGGAATGATAGAATATTCCATTTTTTTTTTATTTTTGAATTTTGGGGTTTTTTGCGCAAAAATTCAATCTTTCAGCGGTTTTTTTTTGCTTAATATTGACGATATGAAGATACACATAAAAAACTTTTTCACGTATTCGTTAATTCTCTATAGCTTTTGTTTAAGACTTTTTTCGATTATGGTATTAGTTTAAAAAAACCGGTTTTTTACCTTTCGAACCCTTTTTTCTCGATTTTGCCTTAGGATAATCGCAAAAAACCTACCACCATTCGATTCAGCGTTATCAAATTACTCTTAGATCAAGTTTTCAGAATCGCGCAGAAACCCTGGCGGATTTGCCAACCACAATTTCGTGATAGGTATGTTTTGGACAAATAACATACCAGAAAATCGTAGTTTCCGTGGTTTGCAAACCAGAAAAACTACGATTTTGTGGTATGTCATTTGTCCAAAACATACCTACCACGAAATCGTGGTTGGCAAATCCGCCAGGGAAAGTACTACCTTTTGGACATTTTGACAAAAGTTAATTTTATTGTTTAGTTCGATTTTAAAGTTCATTCAAAAAGGTGAGCAATGCGAATGGACGTAGTTTATTCAGGAAAAGATACTCGTCAAGCCTCAAGACACGTACTTGTCTCGGGATTCCGCCGAGTCTCTCGATTTGTTTCTCCAGTGTGCACTTGTAATAAAGAATGTTCTAGTCGATTTTAAATCAATGAAAGTGGGGGCGATCCAGTTAGCGTTCCAATTGATTTGCTGGGATCTAATTTGTATGGTAAAGCATAGGAAAATGAAGCATTAAAAATGTTTCTAGCGGCAAGTGAATGGCACCACAAGTCCTGAAATACTGAAAATTCGAAGAGAACAATTATTGAACGAATAATAATAAAAATAACCATTGATCGAAAAATAAACTAAATCGTTTTTAGTAATTTGAGTCATTTAAAAGAACCTAGCGAATGCATTATTGAGTTTTCATTGACATAGCCCGAATAAAAAGATGTGATAAAAAAGTACACTAATGGAATACATCAATATTTTAAATATTATTTCAAACTATATAATAACAATGCGTTTGCGAAGGGTGGGAGAGACCGTAGGAGAGACTTGCAGACTATTATAATCACAAGTATATTCCTGCTGAATTCTACACTTTATTTATCGTCAATATAACGATTTCCAAGAACTAATTAAGGGCTTAAGCACCGATGGTTGTCGGCTCATTTGTTTTGTTTTTCGGATCAAGGTTTCAGTACGATGATATGCTCACATTATAGTAGATAGTCGGTGTAAAGCACGGATCATCGTTTCGACTTTGTTATTATTATTTTCCCTCCAAGAAATTGGCCCTGAGGAAACAATTACTTACGCTCCATTTCAATGAGAGCAATGCTGCAGTAATCAAGTTCTGTCAAAATTACGCGGGTAAGTCCAAGCTAATCACTTTTTCTTCTTTTGAGAATTTACTTTTGTATTAATTAGGGTAAACCATACATTTAGAGCACTGCATCATGATCGATAGTAACACATTATGCAAAATTTCGCAGAGATTTAAGCTTCCAAGACTAAGAATTCCAACTTTCGGAGCAAAACTGGTTTAACCGAGAAACCTCTTGTATCCTGAGTCACAAATGAGGAATTGGCTGCAAATATAGCGACATAATTAATACTCCATGTGTAATTGTTCACGACTCCCGGCTCCGATAGACGCATTTTTGGATTTCCGAGATTCGGGAATAGCGACAAGTTGCTCCTGGGTGGTCATAGACAGTAGACAGTACATATTTTGAGATAACCAAAGTTTACGGCTAAGGGTATCAGACCGGAATGAACCTCCGAAAAAATCAATGGTCGATGTATAAAAAAATGTGGATTTAATTTCTCTTTGAAACGTTGAGTTTCAATGCCTATTTAGCCAGTTAAATCGAGGGAATTTCGGAGTAATGTGACGTTTTCGGCTTGAGGGTAGAAAAAGTTTAATTTCTCACACACTGCATCCCTGCCGAATTGCACGTGATTATTGTAATATTCAGGCTTCGGATTATTGATACCATTTTAACTACCAACTGATATGATTTTATTGCAAGTTTGAATAGAGATGATTGTTTCATTCTGTTGACCGCACACAATCTATCATTTATGCGACAGCTTTTGTTTAGGAGATTCTGCATCGTTCCTTGAAACTAATACACTTCTTCTAATTGGGGCTAAAAATCAATCGCTTTGAAAACTTGGCAAATTTTAATTAACACGCTGCTGAGTCATCTAATAGCACGGATTCCTTCACGAGTGCTTGAACTCATGTAGGAATGAGTAACAAAACTGAGCAACATTGTTTCCCCCACGTGTTATAAATATTTCTCTACAAATAATCCATCCAAGCACGGTGCGTGAAACTGCTTTCACTTTTAACTCGTGATTAAGAGCGCAAATGTAAGATATCGAACAGTTACGTTACATTCGGGGCTTCGTAATGATTCGACCATTCGTTGCGTAATCGCGCGCATCATACTATAACGCTCTGTGCTCTAGTCATTTTCTCGACGCTTCTACACTCTTACTTACATCAGAAATAATGTATATATGTATATATATATATGACTGTAGGATATTCTAGCATATGGTGCATGTATATATCGTGCGATCGTGTCCGATTCCGTATGCTATAATTTATATACATATATGTATATGGAATAGCACATGGAATCGGACACGATCGCGATCTTAAAATAGAAAGCCAATTAAAAATAGTTGGGCCAGCAAATAGGTGGCGACGCGAAAGAGAGAGCCGATCCAAAATGTCCTTTCGCAGGCGCACAAAGCATTGCGAATTAACCGATGCTTCCTTTCCTTAGAATGTTCATTGCTATCTTCCTGTTTATGTGTGTGTATGCGCCGATGTTGTACAAAACTATGAAGTATATCTGTAGGCAAAAGTTTCATATCGATTGTTCATCAAACGAGGGTGTAAACTCTACGATTTAACCAGTAAAATAAAAAGGATCCAGCCTTTTTGTGGGTTAGAATGGATTGCAGTAAGCTTGGCTAATGTTCCCGGGAATCGAGAGCAAAGTGAAGGTACTTCAACTGGCACGAGATGACGTAAGACCACGTTGGAATATTGCACCGTACAACAGGCATTGATATTTTGCCATTCACAATCTCCGTCAGTCTTTATCACCGTCCGTCTCTTTCCTGTCTCATCCGTCTCTTTATCTCAGTTTCGATTATCGACTTATTATGTTAAAAAAAAGAAAACTCGCGTTATTGCATTTATTATATAGTTGTATAGTTTCATTTATTATATAGTGACTAAAGATACCTACAGTACAGTTTCCATTTTTTATCGTCGGTGGACGAATGGAAAATCTCGTGTCATACGGTCACGAAAGCGGAATTCGATTACATAACCAAGGTTTATCTTTTTAGTGATGTATCGATGGAAAGGTTCGAAAGACTGAGGATTTTTTCAGCCTGAGTGCAATAAGAGAAAGTTTCCCACTCACTCCACTCATCCCGTGAAATGTAATCCGTTTGAGTCTATTAGAATGCCAAGAATGCAAACTGGCGTAACATTTTTTTTGCACATTGCATCGGAAAATTGAATATTCTCTGTATCTCATGGAAACTCATTTGGATCGTAGATGTATCCAGTTTTCATTTTATTTTATACCATTCCGCATATTGTTCATTGGCTTGATATCGCTGACGGCGTTATTCAGCTGATTTTTGCCACCGTTACAGTTTTTTTTCATACAGTTAACAAAGTTAGTTATTCGGAGAAAATGACCATACACATCGTATTAATTTAATTTGCCTTGGATTTTGTTCAACGGACATTTTTTAAGCACACAGTAGCGTCAAAAGGTCTACATTTTTTGAATAAAATGGTACGACTACAACTTGCTCAGACGAGAAGAGATAAACTGTGTGCGTAAAAGAAACTATGTGGGGAAGCGATTACTCACTGATGGTCGCCGTAATATATCTAAACGTGAATCTATACAATCTTACATCAATTGCAATATCAACTCGATCGGTTGTCAAAACATTGAATATTGTCCGCGGTCATTGCCAACAATAAATTGGACCCGAAAGTAATAAATAAAACCGGCATAATTTTAAATAACGTTATTGTATAAATCCCAATATCAGTTTCGTAATATTTTGTGTGAAAATCAGGTTAAAGATCGTATCGTTAGCGTATTCTGCATTACAAGAGTGTAATTTCGATGCGATATTTCGCGAGATGTTGTTTTTGATACAGCGGTTCGCTAGGCCGAGTTACGGTCATCGATAAAACGCGCGCAGTTCTAAACAATTTCGTAGCTCAATCATTACTGTGATATTCACTGCGCTGGACGCACGGGGCTGTGCAGGACTATCCAAGGACGTTCGCTGGTAGTTCGGTGCGCCTCCTGGCGTGTTGACCTGCCTCACTACGTATGGTAGTGCCTGGACGAGTTGCACTTTCCTATTCCTTCACGATCCGTGAGCTTTCCCTCCTTTGCCACCACAGCCTGCTATTCCGTATTTGAGATAATGATCAGGCTTTATCCTGTTTATCCATGTAGTCGATTCCCGCTGTAGAGAAACGCAGTGGGCACCAACACCATCGTTGTAATCAATTTCTCCGCCATCTCTACTCTTCTATGCCTATACACTCATGCACCTTTTCATGCATTGCCTTTACATCGGTGAATGCATTTGAAAAATGACGTGAAATATAACTTGAAGCAAGTTTTAATAAAATGAATAAATTATGAGAGGCAGTTTCTAATCTCGTTGCGGAAAGATTAAAGCGTAATATGATCATTTTCATAAACGTAAATGAAAATGATTTAGTTTTTGATGAAAAAACGTTGGAAATCATTGATTATCATTCATATTATTTATTATCGAAGACATTGGAAATTGCTGATCTTTCAAGGTGGTGCAAAATTATGGTCGTTTAAATCGGTGAATTATGTTTGTAAATCGCGCGACAGTTCACGTTCGTTATCATCTGTGGCTTAATTTTTCGAGTCGTTTGCTATAACAGCTGTTGATCGTAGATAATTTTTTCCTCACTTCGTACTTCTTTTGCCGTATATACTTCTGTTTGCTTTTTTTTTGTTTGAATAGGCGATTTTCCTTTGGCGAGCAGAGCTAATTAAAAATCACGTCACAAGAGTGTGAAGAAAAGTGAAAATGACTTTTTCAGTACGAAAAAAAACAATCATGACAGTAGGTTTATTTATTGGTCACGATAAACACTTTGAAATTTTTTTTCCGACGTAAATTATGCCGGCGAAATCTCGAAATTAATCGGAATTAATCAATTCGAATCTAATTTTGTAATGTAATTCGGTCAAATCAATGCCGGGTCTTTCCATTGTGTCCAATTTTTTTTTTCAGTACGCCATATTGAGGGATCAAAAGACCTGGGTCGAAGAATATGATTATTATACTGTTGCAGTGTAGTAGGCGGTGGGTAAAAGTTGAAGCTATACGGGTTTTCATCCGGCCTCGCGCGTCCTTGAATGCCGGATCACATCGACAATCGGCCGAACGTGTTCTCCTTACACGCAAACTTCAGTATTATGACACTGAATCACTCGTACTAGACTCGTTTTATGTAGCCAATAAATGCCTTTTATGTAAATTTTTTTTAAATGCGGATAACGCTGTGCAAAGGAATCGGAGAATCGAGCTACGCGACATGTACAGCTGGATTCTTTGGCTGTTTAGATCTTGAAACTTATATACAGTCAGTATCATTGAAATAAATACAGTTTTTATAGATTGATTGAATATTGCCATCTTCTGTTTGTTGAATTAACACATTTAATAAACAATCTACAGAGGGAGCGATTGAAAAAGTTTAGTTATAATTATTATGATTTTTGTCGTAGAATAGTCTTTATTAAAAATAAGTGTCGAAAAGCATTTATTATATGCTTTTTGCAATGTAATTTAAAGTAAAAAGTAATGAATGTTAGAGCAATTGCAGTAATCCCCAATATGTAAAAAAATACGTATTTTCTTTATTTAGGACATGCAGACCCTGTTTAATAATTCCAGCTCATCGTAAAATCGGAACAATAGACAAAAGTATTCCTTACATAGATTAGTGACCTCTTTCGCATTCTTGCAACTCACCTGTCTATGTGATCCATAAGTATGTATGTATTATTTATTACAATTCGTATCGAGCCTTTAAGTACTAAAGCACCTTGACTGGCGAGTGTATAGCCCAGAACTATACTCACCGCGAAAAGACTATGACTGTTTAAAGTTTAGGAAATTTGTTTTTTCGAAAATTTCGAGGTTCCAAAGATGGTTTTTTATTCTACAGATTTTTTGTGGAAACCTGCACCAGAATAAAGAATTAGATCAAATTCTGCCATAATGAAAAACGATTATAACCGATTAAATATTCGAAAAATGTTGATTTTTTATAACTTTCGGATTACACAGATGTAAGTTAGTTTCCAAACAAGTTCTTTCGTTTTTAAAATTTATTTGGAGATATTTGCATCTTTAATTCAATAAGTATTTGAAATAAATTATTAATATTTTTAAGTGAATCCATTTTATTTTTGGTGCTTCTTATTCATAATAGTGTTAAAGAATATAATAACTTTATTATTACATTATATTCCTCTAAATTTATTGTTGGTTTTTTTTATGTATCTCTTTATATTAATATTACTCTTTTCATTAGGAAATTACATTTTTTTTGAATCTGAATTTGTAGAATTTCCATCAGTAAGTGTTTCTTTCCATCAGTTTAAGTTTATAGGATAGATTTTGTGATTGTAGATTTATTTAAAATTGGTTTTGTAATATTATCAATATTTATCCACGTATAATTAGAAGTTTACGATTCATTATTCTGGTCCTTGGGATGTTCTCGTTTCAGCCGTTATTGGAATAATATATAGTATTGAAGGTCTTGAAATTTTAATTTTTTGATCATATGTTCAAAGTAGTTTCGAAACGTATTTCACGATTTCGTTAGCGTGGAATTCGTATTTTTTAATATCTGATCGACTTCTTTTACCAGTAAAAATGATTTTGACAAATGGAGACTACTGAAAATTGTTACGATGAACATATTCAGTTCTGTAAAATTCAGACGCCGAGTCATATAAAATTGTATGAAACTATTACAAGGTATTTGGTAAAAAGTACTAAAAGTCGGGACATTGAGATACGTTGTTAACATTACTCAACCACTGGTGATAGAATGAACTCGTTAAGCTTAGACCGTATAACGAAGTTAATCACTCCTTGGGTACGAGGAGTTATTATGTTTATTATATTTCTCGATTGGTACCTTTGGTTCGATAAATCGATGCGACCTTGAAATAAATATTGATCTGTGAGGGTTTAACTGTCGGGGAATCGAAATACCGAGTATTTTGATAATGACAGAGATTTCAATCGATCTCCATTCGCACAAAAACGAAAGGAAAACGAAATTGTCCTCGGTTTTTTAATATAATTCATGATGTATTTGTGGAATGTAGAAAAATAAAAAAAACTATAAGGTGAATATATTGTTCAACTTGGAGTTTATTAAAAAAATTATAAATATATTATACAGGGTGGTCCACGCAACGTGTGCACCTCTTTCACGGTCGAAATATGCGTTGCACGAAAAAATGTTGTATACAAAAGTTACATGATTTATGAGGCTTCATCATGTGGTGCATTTATTTTTATTCTAGGTGGAGGCGCTTCGGAGATTTCAAGGTCAACTTTGTTTTTTTAAAGGGAATGCTATATTTTTTATAGCGTAAGATGATAGAGTATCGAATTTTGAGTAAAAAAGTATAGACCCTTATTAGCCCTAAAATTAATAGTTAACGAGTATTTTCACTTTATTACTTTGAGTACATTCAGTGACTCGTGGCTTATCACAATTAACGTAAGTGTTCAAATTGATGTCCATTGGCATCAATACAGTGACGAAATCTATTAACTAATGAAGAAACTGCATTCTGAATTATGTCCGGACTAAGTGTCATGCATTCTAAACAAATACGATGTTTCATATCCTCCGGAGTTGTTGGTATTTCACGATACACTCTGTCTTTTAATGTGCCCCACAGAAAAAAGTCTAGAGGAGTAAGATCTGGTGAGCGTGGAGGCCACATGAATTGTCCACCACGACCAATCCATCGATTGGGAAAATTTCTATCCAGTAGTTCCCTCACAATACGTGCGTAATGTGCTGGACAACCATCATGCTGATACCACATACGTGCACGGATATTCAACGGCACGTCCTCTAGTAAAGGTGGTAAATTATTATTCAAAAAGTTCGCGTATTTTTACCCTGTTAATCGATTATCAATGAAATATGGACCAATCAATTGGTTGCCCAGTATTCCACACCATACATTAACGCTCCATGGGTGTTGGTGGTCGACTTCTCTCATCCAGTGAGGATTGTCAGCTGCCCAGTAATGCGTATTTTTCAAATTGATCTGTCCACGGTTTGTAAACGTTGCTTCATCAGTGAACAACACACTTTGTAGAAAATAATCATGCTGATTTATTTGATGTAGGAACCACTGACAGAACAAAACGCGGTTTTCAAAATCCGTTCCATGTAGTTTCTGATGAAGTGCAAGGTGATAGGGGTGATATTTATTTTTATGCAGAATTCGTAGAATACTGCTTTTGCTTATTCCCGAACCTCGTGAAATCTGTCGCGTACTAATATGAGGATTTTCTATTACGGCTGCTAAGACCGCAATAGCATTCTCTTCAGAAGTGGCAGTTTGTCTTACGGTACGTTTATTAAGATTGAAATGTCCATTTTCTCGAAGCGATTTACAGATTATCTCAAATATGGTTCGAGATGGTTGAATCCGTTCAGGATATCTTTCGGCATACATAGCTTTAGCTCTTACTGCATTTCTATGACACTCTCCGTACACTAAAAGCATATCAACTTTGTCACTATTACAAAAATTCATTTTCACTTTTATCTTTCTGATAATCACGCACGATCACTGAAGGAAACTTTAATACTGGATTACAAATATTGAGAGGATTGCGAATCATGATAAGAGCGTGTGATGTGGTGAATGTGTTCATATTGATAAACACTGTCATGTAAACAATGCTATCCTTCAGATATTTGTAGTAGATTTTGACAAAACACAATTTGTCAAGTGCAGTTTCCGTGCGTTCGTGGTGTCCGTTGCAGGGAAAAGGGGAAAAAAAATGGTTATTTAACCGCTCGGTCATTTAACCGAAGTGGTGATTTATTGGAAAAAACTACCGGAATGCGTTCTTAACGTTGACTAGTACGTAGTACATGAATTTGCCACGATGGCTTTGAATAATATAAAAAAAAAACTAAAGATATTTGACGTAGTACGGAGTACATGAATTTGCCACGATGGCTTTGAATAATATAAAAAAACTAAAGATATTTTAAGAGAAATAAAATAACCCCAGAGTGGGTGTTTTTTAGGGGTTCACTGGGAGTGATACTCCTTTTCTTTTTAATGAGTTGATTGGAATTCTCTCGAATTCGCGGGTGGGGTTTGGAATTCTTCCGAATTCGCGTGTAGGTTTGGAATTCTCTCGAATTCGCGTGTAGGCTGGAATTCTCTCGAATTCGCGTGGAGATTGTGCGCTGACAAAATCTCATTTCCCTGTTACGCGGTCGCCTTCATATGCACCTCGGAGTGACGCTTCGTATGCGCGAAACATTCCTCGTAGCGGTTGCTACGAAGCGCCACTCCTCGGTGATTCCCGCAACCTCGTGCTTCGCAGGGATACAGGGGCGGGACTAGTTTCTCGTGTAGCCACGTAGTACGCACGAGATTTGGGGAATATTTCGCCCCGGGCCCATGCGATTTTACGTACGGCCATGAGTGTTAGTGCTTAACCTCTAACGCAGTGTCGGGGTTTGACAGGTGAGTGTCGTTTTACGTTTTCGTTTTTGGATTGCGTCTGATATTACGCGTGTGTTTGACACAAGTCATTTTTGTGTCACTTGCGGCGTTATTCTATCGGTTCGGGTTTTCTTTTCCACATAATTCTGTTTGAATTTCGGCCACAGATTTGCACTTACGGATGGTGCGAATCTGTTTGAGATCAGTAGTAATTATTAATTACTTATTTAGACATATTTGTACGTTTGGTTTTTTCAGGTTTCGCAGTCCTGGGGTTTTCTTCGCCTCCGGAGGCTTCGCAGCGCAGCGGTTCCTGGTGCCGGAGAAGCTACGGAGGGGTTTTTTTTCCAATTTCACCTTGGACGGTGAATATCACAGGGTGAGTTTTATCTTATTTATACTTACTATTAGCTTATATGTAGTGATATCTGATTTATACTCTTTACAGGTTTCGGAGAGAAAAAATCCCTCCGCAGCGACTCGGAGGCCTCCGTCAAGGGGCAAGTTATCGCTACATCGTCATCGGTAAGTATGCTATGAGTTTATAACTCTGTTTGTGCATCTGTTTCGACTCGTTTGAATCGTTGATATTAATATTTTGTTTGTGTTACAGGAAAAAACGTGTCGTGAAGGGTGCGGCGACAACAACTTGCCCCCCTGGAAGACGACCGTTTTTACACTGTAGTTTGTATGACTAATACTTAGTTTCTACTCAGTCGAGTTCTTAAATTATACGGTAATACTGGTGGGGTTTGGGAGGGTTTGGGTTCCGCTGATGAAGATCTCGATGTCTTCTTTGGCCGTCCCCTGAGTCGTGGCTGGTTCATGTTGGCGCTACTGGGGTTCCCTGAACTTTCCCGAGAGTTATCTGATTGTGGATCGGCCGTAAGGTTTGGCTTTTCCGGGATTTCCGAGGATGATGTGGTATGATCCGTGAGGTCAGTCGTTTGGTTTGACGTGTCCCCGTGGATTACCAGAGTCCCCTTCGGTTCCGTTGTCGCTCGTTCGCTGCCTGTGGCCGGCGCCCCTGCTGGGTGAGCGGGCTTCATCGCGCTGCCGTGCGTCTTTTGCGTTCTTCCGTCCCGGTTGATTAAATAGACCTCTCCTCCGAGATGAGTCTCAACCGAGTACGGACCGTCCCATGCGGACGTGAATCCGGAATGAATTCCTCTAATTGCGTTGGATAGTGTGTGACTTTTTACATACACCATGTCCCCGGATTGGTATCGAGGGCTGGCTCTCCCTCCCTTCGCATACTTGGCTTGGTAGGCCGCTTGATGTACCTGGATGCCCCTCTGCGCTGCGCTGACTTCTTCTCCGTCGCCGACTTTCCATTCCCCAGGTCGTTTAATCGTCTTTCCCAGGAGGGTTTCGCTCGGAGTTTTTCCTGTTGCCAGGTTGCGTCGAGTCCGCAGGCTGAACAGGATCGTAGGTACATGTAGGTCCCAATTTTTGTGCTCCCCGTTGTCCAGATGGATCCGTAAACCCTTCTTTATTTCTTGATTGCGTCGCTCTGTGGGATTAGCGCGCGGATGATAGACGGCTGTGGTCCACGGATTGACCTGCCATCCCTCACACTTGTTCTGCCATTTTTTCCCCGTAAATTGAGGTCCATTATCCGTCAAAAGGGCTCGTGGGAATCCCCATCTGGGGAACACTTCGGTTTCCAGACAACGTATGATGTTTGGGGCTTCCGATGACCCTAGTGGGAAGGCTTCGACCCATCGGGAATATAAATCGGTGATCACGAGGAGGAAGCGTTTCCCCCGACCCGATCGTGGGTAAGGTCCCATTAAGTCGAGCGCCATTACATCCCAGGGTTTACTGACTTGTCGAGGTTTCAGTTGATCCGGTTGTCCTGGTTTGGACGGTTTAGTGCGGGAGCATACGTCGCATCCCCGTACGTATCCCTTTACCTCTTTCCTCATGTGTCGCCACGTGAAATGCGTTTGTATCGCTCGGAGAGTTTCATCTCTACCCGGGTGTCCGGCCAAAACGGAATCGTGGTATTCGCGGAGTACCTCTGGTTTCGCAGTCGGCGGGATAATTATTTTCCATTGGCCATGAATGTTTCGGTACAAAAGATCCCTGGTGAGTCTATATTGAGGATTGGTATCCGAGGGGTTCAGAGAATTCACTATATCCCGGAGCTCTGGATCGTTACGCTGCTGATCCTCGATCAAATCCATGAGGCCATGTGTGGTGATTCCGAAAACCTCGGGATTAGCGTCGTCGTTGCGCGCATTTTCTCTTTCGGGCGGAAGCAAACGCTCTTGATCATCGAATTCCTCGGCTTCCTTGCCGATAGGGTTTCGAGATAATGCGTCCGGCAGTTCGTTCATACGGCCCGGGCAATGTTCAATGTCGAAGTTTAACTCTTGGAGGAGCATGGCCCATCGGCTCAGCTTTTGTTTTTCGCCCTGCAATTTGTTCAACCAGGTCAGGCATTGATTGTCTGTCCGTAGAGTGAAGCGACGATCCTCCAAGTATGGTCGATACCGTTTAACCGCCCAGACGACAGCTAAACATTCTTGCTCGTTGCTGTGATATCGTTGCTGCGTCTCGTTGAATTTTGCACTAGCGTAGCTCACGATACGTCGATCGCCTTCGGGTGTCGATTGATATAGTACTGCCCCCATACCGATTTTGCTTGCATCGGTTTGGAGAATGTACGGTAGCTGTGGATCCGGACGACTGAGCTTGAGGGAACCTCGCATGGCGGTTTTAATCTGATTAAATGCCTCCTGGGCTTTTTGAGGCCATCGGAACGGATGTTTTGATGATAGTTGTTCGGAGATTGGGGCGGCGATTTCCGCGAAATGAGGGATATACTCTCGGAGCCAGTTGCACGTCCCCAAGAACTTCTGAATGTCCTTTTTCTTTTTTGGAATTGGGAAGCTAGCGATGACTTGTTTATGTTCATCACAAGCCTCGTTCCCCTCCTGTGTGATGATATGGCCCAAGTAACGTAAATCTGTTTTGCCGAATTGACATTTCTCGACCGCGCAAGTGAGGTTATGTGCGGCTAATCGCTCGAAAATGATGGCCAAGTGGTAGAGGTGCTCATCCCAGGTGCGGGAATACACGATAATGTCGTCTAGGTACACGATACAGAATTTCCCCAGGTTACCGATTAATACTTCCTGGCTCATGAAGCGCTGGAACGTGTTTGGAGCATTCTTCAGCCCGAATGGCATAACTTTGAACTGAAACGTGCCTCCATCCGGCGTAGAGAAAGCGGTGAGCGGTTTTGCTACAGGGTCCATAGGGATCTGCCAGTATCCGCTTTTCAAGTCGATCGTTGAGAAAATGCTCGCCGTGCCGAGATCTTTCAGGGCGTCACTTATACGCGGCATAGGTTGAGAAGTGTCCTCCGTGATTTGGTTTAGTTTCCTGTAATCGACGCAAAACCTCGGGCTTCCGTCCTTCTTGGTCACAATTACGATCGGTGAGCAGTACGGGGAAGAGCATGGCTCGATCACCCCGTCCGCTATCATTTCTGACACTTGCGTGCGAATGATCTCCTTCTTTGCTTCGGAATATTTATAGTTGGATAGGCGGAACGTCTGATCGGAAGTTAGATGAATGGAGTGATTGATGCTTCTCGTTCGCGACAACTGGCCCTTCCGGTGGAAAATTTGCTCGAAATCTCGGATTAATTGTTCGAATTCTGCCTGGTGGGATGCTGGAACGCCGTGTTCGATGGTTTGTAGATCGATGGTTGTTGAGCTGCTCCTGGGGACCTCTGCGCCGAGTATGTGTACGGAGAAGCGCTTGTTTTCCCCTAAGTACAAGATGCCTTTCCCACAGTCGAACAGTGCTTTCTGTGCTTCCAGCCAGGGGTATCCCAGGATCAGTGATTCCCTTGCAGTCGGTGCGATCCATGCTACGAACGTCAGCGTATGGCCTTGCATGACGAGACTCAATTCTACCTTTCCCTCGAGAGGCATTTTGGAGTCACTCCCGGCGAGGTTAGCGGTTGACGTGACCTTTTCTATCACGCAGTCCCTTGGTACGAAAGCCGGTTGGATGAAGCAGTCATTCGCGAATGTATCGATGGCTGCGTGGATCTCTCGCCCGTCGATGATTACGGGAATGTGAGGCAGTCCACGCTTAGCTTGACTGGATTCCGTGAGCCCTATTTCTGGTTGACGACAGGACTGGGCGCGTCTGTCGCCTTGGGCCGGTTTTCCGGAACCGTAGTTTGTCCGCTGATCTTTTTAGCCCATACCGGGCAATCCTTGTTGAAATGATATTCGGGGCAATGCCAACATTTCGGTAGAGGTTTCCTTTCAGCGTTGGGTTTCGGAGATTTTTCCATTTTTGGCTCCTCCTTCTTTGGTTTGTTAACGACGGGGATGTCTCCTAAATCGTACTCGACTTCGAGGGCTTTCGATAGCAACGTAGGAAACGTGTGAATGCTATGGGGGCGTAGTGCCACCCTGAGGATAGGCCGAAGAAGTTCCAGCAGCGTCGCCACTTTGTTGCTTTCCTCTTCGTCCGGTCGAATTCGTTGATAAAGCAGGTATTTTTGCTGAAGAAACGCTCCTACGTCTTCTTTATCCGTCTGACGCTTCGAAAATAATTGGGCGTTCAGTCGAGAGATTATTGCTGGGTTGTTGTACCGGGCTAGCAGCAATTCTTCGAATTTTGGCCATTCGAAGGCGAGTGGTTCGTAACACGACCACCATTTTTCTGCCTCGCCTCGGAGTCCCCTCGCCGCAACTGTGGTTCTCTCGGATTCTGAAATCCTGCACTTATGGAAGTATTCGTTGCATCGTTGCAAGAATACTTTGGGGTTTTCGTGATCCAGACCTGAATAGTTAGGCGTATGAGGGCGTGAACACGACTGCATCGCTTGTATCAGTGCCTCCAATCCTGGGTATGATTCCGTGGACGGAGTAATCGTCGCGATGTTGTGAAGATTCGGTGGATTCATTTCCGGGGAGTTGATTCCCCTTGCGTTAGTTCGATTTGATCGATAATTTTGCTCCCTTGATGTGCAGGCATTGGGCCTTGCGTCGCTCTCACCGTCGTCCGTGGTATCGATGAGAGGCGCGGCACAAGCCTCATTGAGAAGGTGGTTTTCGGGATCCATAGTGGGTGTAGTGGGCGCCACTGGGTGTTTATGCACTCCCAGAAGTGTGGTATTGCTGATAAGACGCAGCCTTGAGGAAACGCGACTAGGTGTACGTTGAATAGGCCCCTTTCTTGGTCGGCCTACAGGTCGCGAGGTTGGTTTGGGTGGTGAATGCTCGACTCTCATTTATACGGGTCGTTTAGGGTTCCCAGTAGGTTCGTGAATCGTTCCTTCGATTCGTGCCCCACGTTGGGCGCCAAAATTGACAAAACACAATTTGTCAAGTGCAGTTTCCGTGCGTTCGTGGTGTCCGTTGCAGGGAAAAGGGGAAAAAAAATGGTTATTTAACCGCTCGGTCATTTAACCGAAGTGGTGATTTATTGGAAAAAACTACCGGAATGCGTTCTTAACGTTGACTAGTACGTAGTACATGAATTTGCCACGATGGCTTTGAATAATATAAAAAAAAAACTAAAGATATTTGACGTAGTACGGAGTACATGAATTTGCCACGATGGCTTTGAATAATATAAAAAAACTAAAGATATTTTAAGAGAAATAAAATAACCCCAGAGTGGGTGTTTTTTAGGGGTTCACTGGGAGTGATACTCCTTTTCTTTTTAATGAGTTGATTGGAATTCTCTCGAATTCGCGGGTGGGGTTTGGAATTCTTCCGAATTCGCGTGTAGGTTTGGAATTCTCTCGAATTCGCGTGTAGGCTGGAATTCTCTCGAATTCGCGTGGAGATTGTGCGCTGACAAAATCTCATTTCCCTGTTACGCGGTCGCCTTCATATGCACCTCGGAGTGACGCTTCGTATGCGCGAAACATTCCTCGTAGCGGTTGCTACGAAGCGCCACTCCTCGGTGATTCCCGCAACCTCGTGCTTCGCAGGGATACAGGGGCGGGACTAGTTTCTCGTGTAGCCACGTAGTACGCACGAGATTTGGGGAATATTTCGCCCCGGGCCCATGCGATTTTACGTACGGCCATGAGTGTTAGTGCTTAACCTCTAACGCAGTGTCGGGGTTTGACAGGTGAGTGTCGTTTTACGTTTTCGTTTTTGGATTGCGTCTGATATTACGCGTGTGTTTGACACAAGTCATTTTTGTGTCACTTGCGGCGTTATTCTATCGGTTCGGGTTTTCTTTTCCACATAATTCTGTTTGAATTTCGGCCACAGATTTGCACTTACGGATGGTGCGAATCTGTTTGAGATCAGTAGTAATTATTAATTACTTATTTAGACATATTTGTACGTTTGGTTTTTTCAGGTTTCGCAGTCCTGGGGTTTTCTTCGCCTCCGGAGGCTTCGCAGCGCAGCGGTTCCTGGTGCCGGAGAAGCTACGGAGGGGTTTTTTTTCCAATTTCACCTTGGACGGTGAATATCACAGGGTGAGTTTTATCTTATTTATACTTACTATTAGCTTATATGTAGTGATATCTGATTTATACTCTTTACAGGTTTCGGAGAGAAAAAATCCCTCCGCAGCGACTCGGAGGCCTCCGTCAAGGGGCAAGTTATCGCTACATCGTCATCGGTAAGTATGCTATGAGTTTATAACTCTGTTTGTGCATCTGTTTCGACTCGTTTGAATCGTTGATATTAATATTTTGTTTGTGTTACAGGAAAAAACGTGTCGTGAAGGGTGCGGCGACAACAATTTGAATCTCCAACTTGATATTACGCAATAGAAATTTTAAAGTAATAAAGTGAAAATACTCGTTAACTATTAATTTTAGGGCTAATAAGGGTCTATACTTTTTTACTCAAAATTCGATACTCTATCATCTTACGCTATAAAAAATATAGCATTCCCTTTAAAAAAACAAAGTTGACCTTGGAATCTCCGAAGCGCCTCCACCTAGAATAAAAATAAATGCACCACATGATGAAGCCTTATAAACCATGTAACTTTTGTATACAACATTTTTTCGTGCAACGCATATTTTGACCGTGAAAGAGGTGCACACGTTGCGTGGACCACCCTGTATATTATCGAGATAAATCGCAGATACGTGAATGGAAGATTTCGTTTTTCGATTTAGGCATGTTTTAATAATTTTTTTTTAATATCTAACGAATTTAGTTTTATCTTCGATCGCGAATAAATCATAAATATAAATTCAAGAGGAAAAATAGACACATAAATTCAGCGTAAATTATATCCGAAACAAATAGTATTTATTTCGTGAGTTTTGATCTATCAAGAATCGCGGCAGCGACTCGGGACAAGTACTCTACTATCATACCCTCTATGCCCCTCTACCCTACCTACTATCATATCTTCCATACCAACCGAGCTTCTTGAGCGTGCCGTGACATACTATAAGCCGACCAACCCCTTTTTCGGTAGTTTCAAAAGTTTTCATCACAACTCTTTATTATAAATACAGTCCGACCTCGAATAAAAAACCAAAAGTCCTCAAGGGGCAGAGTTTTTCGTATAATAGCATACTCCCACCAGGCGCGCGCTCCATGCGTACTACCTCTGTCTGTCTGTCTCACTCTTTTTCGCATGCGAAAACCTCAACAAGAAACACGCTCACACACGCACACACATATTCACGTACGCATGCACACATCAATTTACACAACAACGTTCACTCTATTTTGCCCGAATAATCTCTCCCAGGCTGGTTTCCTAACCAGAGGTTCTGCACACGAAATTCTCGAGCTCGGAGTTTGAGTCCGCGTGCGGAAAGCGCTCGAGTGAGAACCTGGGGAAAGCTTCTTATTGCCGGGTTTCTTATTTGAAGGTCACACGGTATATATTTGTAAAATACTGGTTGCGCAGAAATTTTTGGTTTTTTTTTTGTAATCGATTGGAAAAAACAGAAATCTCGTATCTGTGGGTATAGCGCGGCAAAAAGTGATTCACAACTGGCACGAACACGTAAGCTCTGCTCAGTCATGGCATTTCGCAATCGCACACTTCTGCGATCGTCAGATGTTCGATAAATATTATATGAGGTATTCCAGCCCAAGAGTGTAAACTTTTGACCCTGACCCTCTCGAATTCATTTGATTTTTTCCATGTGATCGCATTGAGTCTAAAATACACCCTCATCATTTTTTTAGACTTTTGCAAACATCCCTTATTTCAAAAAAAGAAAATTTCTCAAAAAAGAAACACCATTTTTTTTTATCTAAAAAAATTCTGAAAAAGGCGTGGTAAAATATGAAAACTTTGAAGCTATCACCCGTAGTGGGCAGATTTTTTTCCTGTGATTTACAAGCGATTAACGTGATAAAAATTTCAAAAAATTCTCAATTAGCTCAACTTTAGCAGATACTGAATTATTTTAGTACTCTAATTCATTTCGTTGATGATTTTCGAATAATGCAATACGAATTATAAACCTTAAAATAAGAATGATGCCGTCGTAATGCCTGAATAATGCTCCACAACATGATATAGCGTCTGGGGTTCTTGCTATGTTTTTTTCAAAATATGTATAAATAATTCTACTTGTATTACGATTAACGATATTATTATAATTATTTAGTCAGATTAATTTATGAGCAATAGGTTTTATCGCAGTTTGCGGGCGCGTGAAGGAAGGCATGTTACTTAAAGTACATTTCATTTAGATAGAAAATAATAGTTATGAGATTGGTCGTGGCGCTGCGAGCACTTTCCGCTTGATGGCCGACGCAATGTAGTGAATAAAGATGAGGACGAAAAACGGGAGACGATCGATCACGAATCGAAATTTCCTCACATTATAAATGTAAAACGATTTTCTACGAGTGAAAAAAAAGATGTATCGTATAAAATTCAAAAACAAAACTAAAAACTTTCTAGATGATTGGATTTTAACTGTGAACTTTTGTAG
Source organism: Heteropelma amictum (assembly GCA_959613375.1). Lineage (NCBI taxonomy): Eukaryota > Metazoa > Arthropoda > Insecta > Hymenoptera > Ichneumonidae > Heteropelma > Heteropelma amictum. The sequence goes on from OY390721.1 coordinate 15,875,599, forward strand.
CTATATTCTCATGGCAGTAAATGGATTAGTTTGTTTTTCAATCGGTTAATAAAAATACTGGTAATGTTTTCAATTTAAGACCGGTAATTCCTATTTCATTATTCAGAAATCATCAACGAAATTAATTTTGAGCCTCAAAATAAGACAGTATCTGGTCAAGGTGAGCAATTTGAGAATTTTTTCTAAATTTTAAGACCGTTAATAGCTTGTAAAACACAGAAAAGAAATCTGCCTACTACGGGTGATAGTTTCAAAATTTTTATACATTATTATGAATTTTTTAGAATTTTTCTCAGATAAAAACAAATATTTGAACTAAGGGCTATTGGAACAATCTAGAAAAATTGTGGGGGTGTATTTTAGACTTAATGCTAGCATATGAAAAAAAAATCAAATAAATCCGAGAGGGTCAGGGTCACGGGTTTACACTCTTGGGCTGGAATACCTCACATATATGGGTGATTCTCTATCAAATCGTGCACAAAAAATATCGGTTTCTATGCAACTCAAGGCATATGTTCTAAATAATGCGACAAATGCTATCGAATATTTTCAGATTTTTCGGAAGTTAACTCCGGGATTTACAGGACTCCCAAGTTGTGATTTTTTACATTTTTCGCGATTTAATGAGTTTTTCAGCTCTATTTTATTTCTAGAAGATCAAGTTATTCGTAAAAATGGTAAATATATAAACAATCGAAAATTTTCTGAATTTTCAAAAATAGTTAGTCCCAAGGTTCAAAACTAATATCCCAATTTCCAAAGTCGGAAAATAAACCTTAAGAATTGAAAATGGGCAATCTAAGGGACTAGTTTAGCAAAAAAAAAATTATAACCGAATTGTCGGTCAAAATGTAATTCGCGATTTTTCCATATTTCATCAATTATAACACCATCTGAGGATACGTATCGTAATTTTTTTTATCTATTCATATAAAGAAAACTTGTAATTTATATCTTCAAATGGAGAAAAATCCATTCTCTGCCCACACGCTTGCGTTGCAGTGGCTGAAAACATTTATATCAACCTCATAATTATTATTAAAATTAATTGATTTTCAATTTACAAATTATACATTTTCATGATGTATTTACTATTTACTAGAATTACTTTAAAAATAAATTTTGACAATGTTCAAAAAACTGAGCAGACTACAAAGACAATAATAAACAACAGAGCATTCTAAGGGCTCTTTCACGATAAGAATTGTTATAGCAGGAGTTCTACGATCATAGACTATAGGGTAAACCTGTGGCGCTGCTAACGGAATGGGCCATAACGAATTGGCGACAATTCAAATATCAAGAGACGCGGCAGCGTCTCGACGTCAAGTAATTGAAAAAAAAAAAATTTTATGACCTGACGTCAGAGACCTGCCACGGATATTATACAGGAATATCGGCTTCCAGCAATCAACCAAGATTTTAAATCACTTATATTTCCGATCCTGTTCCCCTAATCGAAAATGTAATGACATTTTACCGATTAAATGTTATTTTTTTCTTTCGATTGAGCCTAGTTAGAGCATGGAATGTTTAGGCTTTATATGTAAACTCATAATTCGAGCTGATTTTTTTCTCTACTAAATTTCAAAACGATATACATATATATATCAAGAGACGCGACAGCGTCTCGAGACCAAGTAATTAAAAAAAAAAAAAATTTTATGACCTGCCGTCAGAGACCTGCCACGGATATTATACAGAAATATCGGCTTCCAGCTGTCAACCAAGATTTTAAATCACTTATATTTCCGAATCTGTTCCCCTAATCGAAAATGTAATGACATTTTACCAATTAAATGTAATTTTTTTCTTTCGATTGAGCCTAGTTAGAGCATGGAATGTTTAGGTATATGTAAACTCATAATTCGAGCTGATTTTTTTCTCTACTATATCACATTCGTCATATTGCGAAGTAGGCAAATCACCGAAAAATTAAAACGTCAGTCCTGAGTGTCAAAGTCTTTAACCTTCTTTAAAAACATGATCTACGTATTTGTTACACTGACTGATTATAAGGCTCTCCCTGACGGAAGTTTGTGCTAAGATTTTATTACACAAGAGTCAGAGTCATTGAGTTTGAAAAATGCTCTAGTCGATGCGGGTAATTCGATATTCATTTCTGGTCAAATCTATGTAGCATTATCACGTGGTACGGCATTGACAGGACTTCACCTTGCCAATTACGATCCTGCTTGTGTTAAAGCTACCGAGAAAGCCATTGTTGAATATAATCGGTTGCGAAAAAAATATCGCACGATCTTATACTTTACACAATTGTGCAAAGTCCAGTTAGAAAAAAAATTGATTGAGTATGGACTCTACCGGCATATGTTGTTGATCATCACAACGAAACGGAACCGCTAACGGAAAAATCTCTACCCTTTCACGTGCAGGGGTGGCCAAACGATGATAGCGTTTCTTGTTTTGCGAATGCTAGCATCCAGTGTTTGATACATGGCTCTCATATTCGAGATGCAATCGCATCGTCTTTAACAGGGACCGTTATAACATCGGCATTTGAAGCATATATGTCTAAATGCGGTAAAGTTGATAAATTCTAAGTGAGACAGTTTGTGAGTAAAGTGTTTATTAATGGGGAGCAGCATGATCCAAGTGCATTTATTGATTCCTTCTGTGACCGCGTAGATGATGTGCGGAATATTATTAGGCATGAAATTACTTCTACAGTTACATGCTTAAATTGTGGTACAAAGATGGACAATTTCTATTCAAATAATATTTTATTGCTATCCCTGGTTCCCGTAAAACGCCATTTAGTTTGCAGGATATCATTGGTTATCACGTGGGAAGATCGAAAAAATGAATAGGGAATGTCCACAGTTGCCGATTACTTCCTTCAATCGAAAAAAAAGTCATAACATCATTACAAAAAGTATTGGTGCTACAAGTATTAGTTTTTCAGAAACAAAATGCTGTAATAGTAAAGAGAAAAATCAATATCAAAGGTTCTCCTGTTGCGGATAAATGATCATCGTTATAAAGTTATTAGTGCAATTGTTCATGGGGGTGAAAATGTGAATGAAGGCCATTATGGAAGTTTATTGCGAGGTAAAGGTAATGTTTGGCTATGTGTGGATAATATGAAGTTTGCTAAATGCAGTTGGCCTCAGAATACCAAAGATGTGTATATGCTTTTTTAAATTCAGTTGTAAATATGATCTGTTAGTGATACAATTTTGATGAGTACGTAAATCGGCTGCTGAAAGCGTCCATTCTTTGTATTTTTTAAAATCCTTTTTCCGATATATCTTGTCATTAGAGATATGTTTTAGGTTAACTTTCTAGTTTCACAGTGCTGATTATTTTCTAACATCATTACAAAGTTGTGTTGTCACGAATTTTAGCATTTGAAACACAAAATGGTGTAACACTGATAAAAAAAACCACTGATAAAAAAAACTGATAAAAAAAACCATAGGTATTGCTTCTGCAGTTATTCGCACGATTGGTCATCTTTAATGCCACTGAAGTTTGCATCATTGAACCGCAACGAAATTACTATCGAAATATATTAATTTTCAGATTTATGCTGTATCTCTGTGTATATTTTTCAAAATTCAGAAGACAAACAGAATCTAAAAATCGAAAAACAAAAAGTTTTATGGAGATCTCAAAAAAAGTACAGGAAAACGTACTTTCGTTGAGTTTTAACGATGCATATTTTAACATCATCATCGTCACAGAAATGCAATTGTTCTATAAGGTTAATAAATATGTCATTATTACAAATCATTTTCTGCGCAGTGACAGTGATATTAAGAATGGGTTGCGATATACGTTCGTTCTTTGTAATTTGTTAAAATCATTTGGCGTTTATCTTGGTATTCGATTTTACACTTACTGATAATTTTTAATATTGTTCTATCGTATTACGAGACAATAACGTGGTATACGGAAAAATGTAAAATATATGCTCAAGAAAATATGAAATTTCTTGAAGAAAGAAGAACATGAGATGTCGCTTGAAATCAATGATGAATGAATCAATCAATAAATGGTTGCGAATAAGACTATTTTTATATCGCAACTTATAAATAGAAATGTGGAGACACTAATTCATCTGGATGTTGTCCACGAACGTTTGGTTAATATAGAAGATCTGGATAACATAGAAGATCTAGTTAATATAGTTGATGTTGATTTTCAATAGAGGAACACTGTTTGGAGTTAAAAACACCTTTATTCAGAAGGAGACAGCGTTTGGTCGTTTTTACTGTTTCTACAAGGCGACATCGTCACTCAAAAATCTCAAGAACCATATTAGATTGTTTGAGCCAAGAAGCACAATAAAATTCATAGACATATTTTTTAAGGACGCTATATTGTTGAGATGCTTTCATTTTATGTGGTTACGAAACAAATGCGTATTTCTTGTGGTGGAAACATAGTTGGAGGACACTTCAGAAAATTCGTGTAGATTCTCAATACCGTTTCTGATTTCTTATTGTTATCTCTACCTCAATTCAAACTTGTGATTAGTGAACATATTTTCATCAAAACTGATGATTCTTCAGGAAAATTAATATCAATATGTGTTCGACGACCGGCGTTATTTGTGAAAGAAAAAATATTATGACAAACATTGCTCCGCTTTTAATACAGAAGTACTTTTAGTTTTAATAACTGGTGAATCGTTTTGTATAGAACACTAAAGGTCCCCTCATATTATGTATTATTATGTATATCGTTTATGTTTTACGTTATGATTTCGTTATGTTATGATTTTTTTGCAAGTTGATGATAAAATGAGTGTTACATTTATGGTATAATAAGTAAAGAATAAATGTGATCTGATAATACAAATTGCCGTGAAATAGAACTCGAGTTATTTTGATTTTACTACCGCTGAGTCGGGAACACGTGGATTAGGCCTACTGCGGATATCACGCCACAAAAAAAAACGCGCCTAAATCCCTACCCCTGTGGTGGTGCAGAAAAGAAGTGTTTTTAATAAAAATAATTCATTCAGTTCATTTCACAGAAAGATATATAATTTTTGAATAGTTCCCAAATAATTCTTTCCTACATTTCTTTTCATAAACATACGACGTTAAATGTCCAGAGACATGGCAGCATCTCGGCGCCAAGAAATTACAAAGGAGGTTTTTTTAATAACACGACGTCAGGGATTCGCTGCAGATATTACCCAGGTAGAATTTTTTTCCCGAATTTTTCATATTTTCTCCGATTTCCCTCAATTCGGAGAAAATCGGAAAAAAATGATTAATATTAATCTTAAAATATGCCGATTTTCCTCAATATTCCTCTTTTTCCCGCATTATTCCGATTTCTTCATTTTATTTACGAGAATTTTCCTTTATTTCCTTGTCATCTAAAATGCCTTGGGAGAATTTCGGAGAAGTGATAAAAACGCAGAAAATGAATTTGTCGGCAAAAATTCACATTTTTTCTTTACTTTCGATCAAATTGTGAATGACAATTACTTGATTTTTTTAAAGGGGCGGTGACTCAAAAAGTATTTAAAGTTGAAAGTATAGTAGGAAATTCAAGAATGCAGAAAATGTTGGGAAATTCACATAAATTTTACTGAGATTAATGGAAACATTGCCTGCCATTGGAAACGGCGACACAAAAATAATTTAGGATTTCAAAGTGTAGTAGCAAGTTCAAAATGCAGGAAAGATCAGAAAATTCACATGAACTTTACTCAGTTTATATTGAAAGCATTGCTTTGGGAGAAGTTCGGAGAAATGGTATTTTTGTTCTTTTTTCGAAATGTAAAAAAGTAAAAAATTAAATATTCCGAAAAAAATGCAACCGTCTTTCCATGTAGCAGATAGGAAGCCTGCACGGTACGGTAATTCTAAAGATTATACTTGTGCAAAGCAAAGTATGTTCTTTGGTTTGCACAAGTATTATTGCACTGATTTCTATTTGTGTAGAAGAAATGACGAGGACTAATGGTAAAAGGAGGATTTCCGAATTTTCAATAAAAAAATTAAAGAAATCCGGAAAAAAATAAGGATAGTTTACAGAAATGCGGAGAAATTTGAAAAATTTTGGATTAATGTTGAAATATTTTTTCCGGATTTCTCTGAAAAGTCTCAATTCACTGAAAAAATCGGAGAAAATCGGAAAATTTTTGGGAGAAAATAGAAATTTTTAAGAAAATTATGGCGAAAGAAAGGAAAATTTAGAGAAATTTGGGAAATTTCGGAGTAATGTGAAAATATGTTTTCTTCAAATTTCTACGAAAAGTCCTAATTCACTGAAAAAATCGAAAAAATTTTAAGCGAAAATGGGAGTTTTTGAGAGAAATGCGGGAAAAAATGTCTACCAGGGTATACAGAGAAATGGAAATTAGACGTTTACAATCGAATATGTTCCTTAATCAAAAATCTCATGAGATTCCACTCATGTAATATTATTTTTTCCGGATTGAGCTCAACTAAAGCATGATTCATCCAGTCGATAAATGCAATTTCATACTTTTGAGTAGATCTAGAGACATGGCAGTTCAATTGTTGGCATTATCATTGAGACGACTATTCATCGATCCATGATAAATAGATAGTAAAACGCAGATTTCAATAAAATTAAAAACATGGCAATTCATGATAATTTTGTTTTTATAAAAATATTATCGCATATCGTTAAACTCGGTAGTTTTGTACAAAAAGGCGTGAAATCCACATTTAAAACTTAACAAAAGTAAAAAAATGTACGCCATGTAATTAAAATAGTAGCTTTTCTTGAAAAATATTTTTATAAAATAGTATTAAAAAAAATAAAAAATCAAAAAATCAAAAAAAAAAAAACAAAAATCACGGAAACCAGCCAACTATCAACAAAAAAGTAGCTTCAATAGATGCGTGGTGAACTCGGGGGTTGAGCGATCTCACCAGTTAACCTTATCGTGCGTGAAAATATTAAAATCGTTGACCGAAAAACCAAGCGCTATCGAACGTACCGACTATATCCGTAAGGTTTTCTGCAGTTTCTCTCTGCTCTCGTGAAAATATGAATTTTTTTTAAAATAGCGTAGAAAATTAATTTACCAAAAAAAAAGAAAATCATATAAAAGAGTCGACTATCACTAACAAATAACTGGAGATACCTACGAGAACCACCAAGCGCTATCGAAAGCGTCGGCTGTATCGGCATGGGTTTTCTGCAGTTTCCCCGAGCGCTCATCCAAGTGCGATACAATAGAGAGAGGTTAGATGGCTGCAGACGCTCATTAGAGCGAGATTGGGAGAAAGAGAAAATGAAAGATTAACGACGGAAAAAAAAGAAAAATGGAAAGGAATTCAAAAAAAGGAGGGAGACTGTACAAATTTAAATCGATTTATGTTAGGAATCAATAAATATTATAGTATCAACAAACTTGGCGTGCATGGTTAAGAAAAAAATGACCGGCGAAGGAATTGTTCATTGTTTTATTTTATTGTATGTGTTGAGTATAGTAAACCTCTTGAATAAGTGAGGCCGAAATCTCAAAAAAGTTATATTATAATTTGATTATTTTACTTCGTGCAATTGTGGGCTAACCGTTATCCTCTATTTCTGACAATTCGATTGTATATTTGTTTTATTCTTCTGCATAGTCTTGTTGACTGATCTGGCAAAAGATGTCTCGAGTACATTACTTAGTGCCAAAAAAAACACATTTTTTTTTATTTTCCCCCTAACAGGCTGAAAAATGTCGGTTACATGAAGAAATTTACGAAATTTACAAAAATTGTAAAAATTTAGTGTACATACCCTAGTATACATACTTGTCGGGTAGCGCGTTACGAATACCTTATTGCATGGAGAAATAGGTTCCTATGATAGGAGCAGATCGTTCAGTAAATGACGATAATAATATGATAGCATGTAATAAATCAATATATTGTGTGCTAATACAAGCTACTAGAGAATGATCGAAAAATCGAAAACCGATGTAGCACCATAATTAAAATGGGCCGAATAGTGGAAAGTCTATTATTAAAAAAGTCCATCATTGCACTTTTAGAGCGGTTGATCGTTAACAAGTAGATTATATATCTAATTACAAGATCAACCACTTTTCGCTCGCTAACCGGCAATTGAAAATTACAGCAAGTCGCGGACAAAAAATAGTTCGATGCTAGCAAATTTTCATCTTCCTGATCATTTTTTTCTTAACCATGCTCGCCAAGTTTGTTGATACTATAATATTTATTGATTCTTAACATAAACCGATTTAAATTTTTACAGTCTCCCTCCTTTTTTTATATTCCTTTCCATTTTTCTTGTTTTTTCCGTCGTTAATCTTTCATTTTCTCTTTCTCCCAATCTCTCTCTAATGAGCGTCTGCAGCCATCTAACCTCTCTCTATTGTATCGCACTTGGATGAGCGCTCGGGGAAACGGCAGAAAACCCATGCCGATACAGCCGACGCTTTCGATAGCGCTTGGTGGTTCTCGTAGGTATCACCAGTTATTTGTTAGTGATAGTCGACTCTTTTATATGATTTTCTTTTTTTTTGGTAAATTAATTTTCTACGCTATTTTAAAAAAATTTCCTATTTTCACGAGAGCAGAGAGAAACTGCAGAAAACCTTACGGATATAGTCGGTACGTTCGATAGCGCTTGGTTTTTCGGTCAACGATTTTAATATTTTCACGCACAATAAGGTTAACTGGTGAGATCGCTCAACCCCCGAGTTTACTACGCATCCATTGAAGCTAGTTTTTTGTTGATAGTTGGCTGGTTTCCGTGATTTTTGTATTTTTTATTGATTTTTTTATTTGAGATTATACTGGGTTATACTTGGGTCTTTACGCCATAGACTATGACAGTGGAACTCTCGCTATAACCGCCTTGTCCACGGTTGAGAAATGAAGGCCATATTAAGCTAAAGGAGAAAATAAGGTCCATTGGCTTGTGAAAAAAGTAAATACATCACGAAAATTTACAATCTATAAATTTGAAATTAATCAATTTTAATAACATTTATGGAGTTGATATAAATGTTGCCAGCCACTGCAACGCATGCGTGTGGGCAAAAAAAAGTTGTTCTCATAACTGCTGCCAACATGATTTGCACTCAAAATCTTTATCCCCAAAAAAAGACAAACGCTTCCCTGGCGGATTTGCCAACCACGATTTCGTGGAAGGTATGTTTTGGACAAATAACATACCACAAAATCGTAGTTTTCTCGGTTTCGAAACCACGAAAACTACGTTTTTGTGGTATGTTATGTGTCCAAAACATACCTACCACGAAATCGTGGTTGGCAAATCCGCCAGGGTTATATTTCACTTATCCTCAAACGGAGCAAAAGTTTCTATATCATGCTTGAGAATAATTTCATTCATTATTTTTAAGAACTCCTGATACGTGCATGATAACATGGAAGAATTTTAAAGTCAGTCTTTATGAGACCTGCCAATTAGAGATATTATTTTATATTAAATAAGAATAGTTATCGAAATAGTTTGTTAATTGTTTCTGAATTTTCCCGAAGCGCAAGAATGGGGGATGTTCCATTGAGTTGAAAGATCTTTGCAAAAAATAATGATATCCCAGCAAAAATCGTTTACGGCGATAAAGAAAACTGGACAAGTACGTTGCTGCCTGGTTACCACATTCTTCCACCTGTAAAATGTCAAAACGTCAATACAAAAAGCTTCGATATCATCATATTGGCCAAATTATGACGACAAAAATGAAGGTTTCATTCTCAGCGCTTTTCCAGGTTGTTCATTACAAATTTATACACTAAAATGTATGATAGCATTGTTAATGGTAACTGTCGTATAATTTATTGGAACTTCACAACCTGAGCAACCTGCAAAACAACTCCGTGAAAAAAGTACTTGGTGCAATCATCAACATAAAGATATAAAAATAAATCTCATTCACAATAGCTTAACCTTTGTTGACTCAAAAATAAAAATTGAATAATGGTGGTAGTTATGTCGATTACTGTTAATATTATCCTGAGTATTGTATAACATAAAACTCTTTTTTTTAGAATGATGTATGAAGTATATATTAAAAATCCGTCGAGTAATTTTATCATGTAGTGGTTTTGCACGTTTCTTAGACACCTCTACTCAGGTTGTGAAGTTCTAATAATTATACGATAGTTACCATGAATAATTCTATCATATATTTTAGTGTATTAATTTGTAATAAGCAACCTGGAAAAGCGCTAAAGATTAAACCTTAATTTTTTTCGTCATAACTGGCCAATATGATGATATCGAAGCTTATGGTATTGGCATATACTGATATACAATACATATGTTTACTATATGAAGTAGATGAGTTCTCCATCGTGTGTCAATTTAGAATAAACATTTGAAGAAATTTATAGAACATTTTCAGAAAACCTCTAAACCATACCATCAATCTTCGCAAAAAGTCGTCACAAAAGGATTGGGCCGGAAAAGTACATTGGTATATTAATACTGAGTTGTGAATCATGACGTTGAGTCTTCATCTGGATATTGAATTAATCACCTGTTTTTGATCATTTTATTCCATATTAATCGGTAAAGTTATGAAGTCTATTATGTTCTTGGCTCATAATACAAGATATGCGATTATTTTGCAACTTTTTTTGGAGATAGATGATATTTGGAAATACGTTGCATGTGAATGTACTTGTCTGGAATTTTTGCACACCATTTTTGGTGCATTAACTAATGACATTAGACATTAATTAACTAATGAATGCGATACAAATGCGTCGTGGAAAGGTTTATCATTGTTCATGCTACACGTGAACGTGATTCAACAATTGTGTACAGGAATGAAAAAAAGCATGTAACGGCTTTCGCTGTGGTTATTGTGTACCGGACAACAGATTTATCATGTAAATGCATTAATTTTTAACCTAACTCAAATTTATTTCTGTCTCTACAATTTAGCATAAATATTTCAATTCAATTCATTAAGAAGTAAAAAAAGAATTTTTTGTTTTCGCATTACGGAGGATTACGTAAATATTTGTTTCGCGTTGTTTATTTTTTTAAGAAGTTCAGACATCTTTATTTTGAGCAAGACAAACGTAAAAAGGCGAAAAATTATCGAAACATTTACGCGAAAAGACGAATTTATATAAAAATTATTGGTACACACGGAATATACATAGGTTTCTGTGTTATTGAAAAATATCCATTTCTTTTTTTAAATATTTTCGAAAGTGTTATTTTTACACTATAGAACAAGTTTTTGCTTATCGATTGTGTGAAATTTTTCTGAATTGTTTATCCGATAACTTTTTAGCGTAATTTTTCGAGAGTTAATTTTGTTTATTTTCTATTACTGCAATAATTGTTTTTTTAAAATTCAATTTCTATTTCATTAACACGTTAAACGCCCAGCGAAGAAGAATAATAATACGAATACAATATGCCTCATGAAGGCCTCAAAGTAAGAAATGCGGTAAGTGTTCCGAAGAAAGATAGCTTTCGTGTGCGAGGAAATTGTGTCTGGGTGAATTAACCCGTCACCCATGCTTGAGTGATGGGGCGTTCAACGTTTTAAAGCTATGAATTCCATGAAATTAAACCCATTAGCGCCCAAATGGTCAAAATTTTACCTGACTTTTCATAAATTTTTTTTTCATACTATTGGCATGAAAAAAAATATCTGAAATACCATGACCGACGTGAAATTTCGTGCTTTTTCAGAATATGCTATTATAATTTGTCCAGCATCAATTCTCGAAAAGTTATAAAGAATTTTTTGCCAAGAATTGCGATTTTTTCGTCTAAAATATTTTTAATCTAAAAAATCAATATGAACCGACACTTGTTTTTACAAATACAAAGGTGGTTTTAATTCCTATTCTTAAAGATATGCGGGTTAGGAAAAAAAAAATTCTACATGGTGGTGCCCAAAATGCCGTCTGAAGTGAAAACTTTTTTTTTAAACTTCATAACGCTGTAGCTCATGAACTATAAGCTTTTCCGAAAAATTGCTAAGAATAAAAAGTGTTTAGAATTCATAAAAAAATACACAGGTTTTTTTTCAGATTTTTTTTGTGACATTTTGGAAAATTTGTTACCTGCATTTTTTGAAACTGTTACGTGCCAGATTGATTGGCCGTAACGTTATTTAATTTTTCCCGAAAGATAAATTTATATTTATAATTGTGCACAAAAGCTAAAAAGCATGGCACATGGATTCTTGTCCGAGTTAAAGCGGGGTAACGCACCTCACCAGTGGTTGTTGCTGACGCTGCTCGGGTCGCCAACGCGAGAACGCAGGTGGATAAAATATAGGTGAACAAATTGCTGAATTGTCACTGATACACTTTATTCAATAAGGTTGCGTCGATGACCGCACGGTATAAACATACGTATTAAAAGATCAAGAATTGGATACAATTTAGAGTTTGATGAAATAAATATTGCACATCTGTGTATCACGACACGCAATGCCGCTAAGGTAAATGTCACGAACGCGATAACACGAGAGTATCGAATAGAATACCGCTAAGCTAATAACTCCGATCGATCAACACAATATTTATTGAAAGAAAAATCGAAGTAAGATAAACGTTAACAAAGAAAATAGAAAATTAATAATTGAGTTCTTGTCACTGCCGATACGATGGCTATGAAAGTAATCACCAACCACACCCACGAGACCCTAAGTACGCGAGCGGACTTGCCACTAAGGAGTGAACCTTCTTACCGATCTCTCGAATGTTGAATCAAGACTAAATGGCCGCACACTGGTGGCGCGTTTTATTGACTCGATAAGGTTACTTCTCAGATGCTCGTGGGGGTGATTGCGATTGGTACAATCGCAATTTGCAATTTACAGGGATCGGGTTTTGCAATTGGGCTGTTCGCCCCTGTAGAAACTCTCGCTGTACTCGGAAGTGTTAGCGCTCGCGCTGCTGAAATTCTGCAAGCGATCGGGCGATGCCCTGTCTCGGTTGGGCAATATTACTGAGCGATGTTGAGAAATTAAACCGAGGTGGTTGATCCGTAACAAAACATTTAAAAAATTCAAAAAAAATTCTGAAAAAATTCCAACGTATTCTTTGGAAAATTCTCATCATTTTTTGTTCATTGCAATTTCTTCCAAAAGTTCATAGTTTTCGAGAAAAAAATTCTTCAATGTTATATCTATGCATGTACTCCTTGAATCACGGTTTATTGATTCAACTGTTCCTCTTATAATTAAAAGGAATTAAAATTCGTCTCCTTGATACAGATTTTTCGGCATTATTCTGTGGGAATATGTAGGAATATGTAGAACGCAAAAAAAAAAGAAAATACAATTTTTTTTGTATTTTTTAATTCTTCACAACTTTTGTTTGAAACTTTTTGCGAAATTTTTTGAAATTAAACACATTTGAAACTCTTTTTCGAATTTTTTGCAAAGTTCTCGGTGCCTGATCGCAAGAAAATTAGCACCATTAGATTCAGCGTCATCGAATTAGGTTTTCAGAACTTAAGGGATCTACCCTAATTAGACGCGCAAAAAAGGCTGTTTTCACGAATTTTTTTTTATGGGTTTATTATTAATATCGATATACAGCCTGTCCCAAAAAGGTCGAAGGATCTCTGAAGGGGTGGTAGATCTCGAAATTCTGGATCGAAAAGTCCTCAGTGGTTTTTCGATCCGATGCACCCCTGATGAGTTATTAATAATTAATGCCAGCCAATAATACGCATAGTGGTGTGCGAGTGATGGTGCGCCCGGCCGCACCGCGAGAGTCAGGGCTACGCCGCGCGACGTGGACGTGTGTGTAGCATGGGTGTGAGGGCCCAAGCAAGGCAGCACCACAGCAAGCGTTGATTGTATTACAGGAGAACGCGAAAACAATAAGTAGCACACCGCGATTAAATATTTTTATATGAAATGGATGATAAATGAATAAAATAAATTCATGTGTAATTGTAAATCCTTAATGGAAAGCGAAATCTCTACTGAAGAAGTTAAAATTCCATTTATTTATTCACTTAAGCTAAAAATAAACATCAGCTTGGCGTTTTCTCATACGATATTTTTTCATTGTTCGTTGAAAAACAAAGAAAAATTATACGCATTAATGGTCGAATTTTACGCATGCTAATTAATTTATTTTCATGTCCGATTTGTTTACTTGTTACTTACGTTACTTACGACATGTTTATTTTTTTGTCCGACTAAGTTAATTGATGAGTGATACAATCAACTCGATAAAGGACTCTTTCTCCTGACTTTTCGAACGAATCGTCTCGAAATAATTGAATTTGAGGTGTTTTTCAAGAGGCAAATAGCGAATATCCTGAGAGGTAAAGATTTTCAAAACTCTCGACATGGAGAAATGGAAATTTGAACATTTCAGTCTGTGAATATTTCACAGAATGTATTTAGTTTCAACAAATCACAATTTGCAGACATTTTTAGGGTTGAGGAGAGGATAAAATCTGTGATGATCGGAGATGAGATAAAGGAGCATGTGATGGTCGAAGATGAAATGAATGAGTTGGACGATTACAGTAGAGAGCGTTTATTGGTTTGACTGTACGATTGAACGGGTGGAGATGAACTGAGGTTTAGGACTAGCGCTAATAAAGTGGAGGAAGTGTGAAGTGGAGAGGATGGTCCAGTTGCATTGTTCTGGACCGTGGGACCGTGGCTTAGGGATGCTGCGTGGGGAAATTGGAGGTGCTGATGTGCATGGGAACGAAGTGATAACAGCGTTGCTGCAGGTGTAAGGTGTTGTGTGGGATAGAAGTGGTTATAGGATAGGGCCGTTACACTCCCTCTTTTTGAGGACAATGGTCTCCATCGTTTACAATTTTTTGACAAAGAATTTTCGGTGTTGACGCTATATAATACAAATATTTTTACATTGATTTCTATTATTTGAGTGACTCGATATAATCTATTGAATTGTTTCTTGTGTGTGTGTGTTTTTTCCCCGTTCTTCCTCCTGCTGTTGATTGGGATGTGGACCTTGGTGTGTGTATTCGGTCAGGATACTGGAGTTGGAAGATGTTGATCCGGTTTTTCTATTGGTGTCTCCATGCTATCTGCCGATGTCTCGTCGTCTGGATGTTTCCGTTGGTTTTAATTGGACAGCTGATGATTCTGGAACTAACTGTTATTGATTACTTATCGTGTTAATAGGATGAGGTCTGTTAATCGTGATGGGTTTGGTTGTGAGTAGTAGTGAAAGTTAAGCAATGGTTGTCTCGTTTATTTTGTTTTTTCCGTGTTCCGAATTGTGTTTGAGTCGCCTGGATTATTGCTCATTGTTTTCCTTTTTCCATTTTTTCCTGTGTGGCGCTGAGTTCACCAGTTTGGAATCGTTATAGTCTGTCATCGTTCTTAGTTTGTTATTTGATTATTATTCATCAACTTGTCCCTGTAACAGTCTAAGTTCTGATTAGTTCCGTGTTAGTGGAATGTAGGCGTTATTGTGATATGGTTAGATATGGCTATGTGTATCTGGTTGATTGATATGTTATTGATGTGGTAAATGTAATTTTTTAATGGGTAATTTTTTTTTTTTTTTTTTTTTTTTTTTTTTTTTTTTTTTTTAGAGAAAATGTTAAAATGTTGTAATGAGATTATAATACTGATGAAAATAATAGAATGATATCATAAGATATCGCCGCACATCACCCACTGGCGGTCTGCTTTGGGTCTCGCAGCCAGCCAGCCTATGGTTCGTGAAAGGTTTACTTGGATTTCTGTCGTTATTTCCATTGTCGGGATCAATTTTGTTGTTTCTGTTTTTGCTTGACACATTGGTTTTACTTTTAATATTTCTAAATTTTCAATTGTTTCGATTTTTGATGAGTGGTCATCGCAGGTGACGTATAGGTTCTCGGCCACGGGAACTGCATATAGCCAATCTATCATGAATTATCGCCCAGTGAGTTTGTTTAGTGTTTTTAGGTGGATATTGCATGTTTCGAGATGTTCAAAATGTGGGTTAATCAATAGCTGTATCTCGCATTTAGCTCCGTTACCCATTCGTTGTACTGGACTAACTTGTTTGCATATATACATAGAGTTCGTCAGCTTGCAATTTGCTAGGTTATATAAGCTAAAGTAGTTTTCGAAATCCTCAGCAATCGCTGTGAAGGGTGATGCTGGTTTAATATAAGCGAAACGTGTGTCCGACGGGGTCTGGCGCATTGGGACTGGCATGTGTTCGTA
The DNA here is from genome assembly GCA_959613375.1 of Heteropelma amictum. NCBI lineage: Eukaryota > Metazoa > Arthropoda > Insecta > Hymenoptera > Ichneumonidae > Heteropelma > Heteropelma amictum. The sequence continues at coordinate 15,891,740 of OY390721.1, forward strand.
TAGGTTAAACGGTATTATGTCTAGCAATGGAGTTTTGATTATATAAACGAGTTTCCCGTTACTGTGGAAGATTATTAGTTCGGATATTTCGATCAATTCTGGTATATGTTTAGGATCTAACGGAAATCGGTGTTTGGTGACGATTTTATAATAGCCTTGGTGCTTTGTAGCCAAGTTTTGGTTGCTAAAAGTCGTGGGTGAATTTGTCCCGATTTTGCGAAGAGAATAGCGTTTATTAATGTTTCTACGTCCATTTCCAGTCCCGTGAGGTCCTTTTCTACCTCTGTTATAAACTGTATCGCTACTTGGTTATATTTCAGAATATTTATTTTTTCGTGGATGTCGATTACTGCCAGGTTTAATCTGTTCATTGCTTTGTTGATTTCGTGCTTCATTGCTGTAATTTGTTTTTGTGTCATATCAAAGCCTGCCTTTACTATGTGTGTTTGATTGTGTACAATTTCTGCTAGTTCTATTGAATTGTTCGCAAGTGTTTCTATCTGTATAGCTATTTTATCAGCGTCGTCGGTATCCATTGTACCGTATAAAAATTTGTACGCTTTCCCTATAAACCCAAGTATTGCTCGTTTTTCTCGCAATTGTGTGGTATTCGTGGAGGCTGTGGAGGTTTTCTTTGAGTTGTGCTCTTCGTGTTGTTAATCCTTCTGTGTTAGCGTATGTGATGAGATTCCAGACCGTGTGATATGTTCTGAGTGTACCGAGTGAGTGCGAATATAATCCGGGGTTCCGTGGGAATGGTGAGTTTTCCACTGGGATGCCATTGTTCATAGCGGCTGTGTGGTATCTGCAACATGTGCTATTTTAAATTTGTCTACGTGTACTATTTTCGTCTTGTCGCTGTCGATTTGCAGCTTGATATTGTTACTGTTGAGAATTTCCACAATAGTATATGTGTAAGGTCAGTGTAATGGGGGTCTAACTTTCCTTTCCGAGATTCTTTTAATAAAAATAATTGTTGCCCTGCTTTAAATTCTTGTGCCTTTGTCTTCCTGTCGAAAAATCGTTTCGTGCGTTCTTTCGCCGCTAACTGCTTCTCACGTGTCAACTGTCGGATTTCTTTTAAGTTCCTATGTAGTGTTATCATATAATCGTCATACGTTGCTAATTTTTCGGGAGGTGGGAATTCGGATGGTAATGAGGCTGGTTTTCCGAAGACTAACTCGTAAGGTGTGTGCCCTGTGCTTTCGTGGACACTTGTGTTGTGAGAAAGTGCCGCGAATGGGATTAATTTGTGCCAGTTTTTGTCCGTATCGATGTAATGTTTGAGGTATTCGACGAGACTGTGATGGCTTTTCTCTAACGCTCCGTTGGATTGTGGATGATAGGTTGTCGTTCGGTACTGTTTGATTTTGAACAGTTCCGCGAAAGATGCGAATAAATCTGACATGAAGTTCGTACCCTGGTTGGAAAGTATCACGCAGGGTGCGCCGAATGTTGTTATGAAGCTTGTTGCTAGTGCTTTGGATACGTCACGAGCTGTTGTTTGTTTAAGAGGTACCATGACGCTGAATCTGCTGAATAGATCGATGATCGTGAGGATGTATTCGTGACCGTCTTTTGTTTTTGGAAGAGGTCTGACGATGTCTATTGCGATTTTCTCGAAAGGTTGGGTTGGAGCGTCTGTTATTATCATAGGTGCTCTGTTTTTTACGCGAACGAGTTTGTTCTTTTGGCATTTTTGGCAGGTTTTAATGAATTCTGCAACGTCTGCTTTCATGTTTTTCCAGTAGTATTGAGCGCATATGCGTTTGTGAGTTTTTGTGATGCCCTTATGTCCTCCGGTTATTGATCCATGTGCCTCCTTCATTATGGATTGTCGATGTAACTTCGGCGGTACCGTGATAATTCGTTCGCACAACGTTATTCGTATTTTTAGCCCAACCGTGATTTGCTGGATGTAGGTTTTGATGCTGTCCCAGAGAAATTGATCGATGATCTCAGGGTCTTTGGCCCTGCACAGCTGCACTCCCGTTTTTTGTCGCGAGATCGTTAAATTTGTCAACGTTTTCCGACCTTGTGCCTGAATTGTCTCGGCGGCTCGTGTGGCCGTTTCTATTCTGCGAGATGGTACGATAGCGGTCGCGAGAGTTATCGCGGTATCGATCACGAGAATTATTTCGATATTGGTCGTGAGAGTTGTTTTGGTATCGGTCACGAGAGTTGTGGCGATATTGATCACGGGGTTGTCACGGGAATTATCGGGATATTGACTGTAGGAGTTGTTGCGATATCGGTCGCGAGAATTATTTCTGTATCCGTTTTGAGAATTTCTGTATTGGTTGTTACGGGTGTCGTATTGATTTCGCGTGTAATTGTTATATTGATTGCGTGCGTTGTGATTGTTATAATTTTGCAAATTATACTTGTTATAATTTTGTGGGTCGTAACTGTTATAATTTTGTGTTCTCTGACCGAAATGATTCTTACTGGGGTTTCCGAATTGTTTTAGTTCCTCTCGATCTTGCCTCCATCTCTGTCTCATTTTTGCTAACGTTATACATTCTGATGTTACGTGGCCTCCCCGTTGGTGAAATTCGCAGTATTTTCCGCTTGCACTCCTATTTGTTTCCGCGAATCGGACTTTAACTGTTTCGGTAAGTGTTTCCCCAGGTTCGGCTACGCGTGATCGATTTTGATGTACCGTTGTGCGCCTTTGTAGTTCTAATTCGATATTTGTTGCCTCGTCTATAGCGTTGCCTAGGTTTTTTAAATTTCGATGGAGTAGGAGATTCACGATTCTATCCAAGAGACCTCGTACGAAAGCTTGGATTACAGCTTTTTTCTCTTCCGCCTTCTTCTTCTTTTTTCTAGATACGCCCTGTCGTCTGACGCTGGGTATACTTCCGATAGTCTTTCGATCATTTGATTTTGTAAGACTTTTACTCGAAGTCCGTAATCTAGGACTGACTCGCTGAATTTTTGTGAGGTTGATTTTAGCTCGAGTCCTAAATCTGATCATTCTAGCGGTTTTTTATACGCCCTTTTCAGGTCTGCGAGAAGCGCGTCTAATGTACTGTATGTTTTTCCCTCTGTCAGATCGTACGCTCTGCCGGTTAACCTGAATATTATTGCGTTTATTAAATATGGGTGGTTTGGGTCAGGAGCGGTTTGCTGTACGCGTTTACACCTGCTAATGAAGCTTTCGATCGTTATATTTCCGTCACCGAATTGCGGGATTACTTTTGATAGATCGTTGTATGTCGCGGGGTTCTGGGGTGCGGGGTTTGCCATTTCGGTCTCGTCGCTTTCGCTATCTTGGTCTGCCAATATGAGTCGATAAAATGTATTAGAGGTATTTTGGCGTTCTATTCGGCACCTAGGTGGACGTATTGGCCTAATTGTGTGTCAGTATTATTTGTATTTTCTCGAGTTTTTCATTCTTCTATTATTATTATTATTATTTGCTGGTTGTAGTTATTGCAAGGGTTCCGGGTCTACGTTTTTTTCTTTCTTCTTTTTTATTACTATTTTGCTACACTCTTTTCAAAAAGGTAAATTCAGTAAATTGATAATTTGTTTTTGCAAGTTTTGTGTAAGAACCAGTATAAATGTGTATATGCGTTAATTTCGAGAAGAGCGATAGAAATGAGTTCTCATGTACGAAAATTATTTTTGAGGCGCGCTGTAGCGGTGTGTCCGCCAGCGACTTTGTTACCGGTCGACAACTTTTTGATATGAGATAAAGAAGTATGTGATGATCGAAGATGAAATGAATGAGTTGGATGATTAGAGTAGAGAGCGTTTATTAGTTTGACTATACGATTGAACGGGTGGAGATGAACTGAGGATTAGGACTAGCGCGAATGAAGTGGAGGAAGTGTGAAATGGAGGGGATGGTCGAGTTGCATTGTTCTGGACCGTGGGACCGTGGCTTAGGGATGCTGCGTGGGGAAATTGGAGGTGCTTGATGTGCATAGGAACGAAGTGATAACAGGGTTGCTGCAGGTGTAAGATGTTGTGTGGGAAAGAAGTGGTTATAGGATAGGGCCGTTACAAATCCTTTCTTTAAAAATTCAAGCATCCCTTCGAACGGTGAGTATGTACATGTAAAAAATGTTACAAATGTATTTTTTTGCAATGCTTGATCATCATTTTATCCTCTCCTCAACCCTAAAAATGTCTGCAAATGATGATTTGTTGAAACTAAATACATTCTGTGAAATATTCACAGACTAAAATGTTCAAATTTCTATTTCTCCGTGTCGAGAGTTTTGAAATTCTTTACCTCTCAAAAATGTTTCATCGTGGTGCTCTACTTATTGTTTTCGCGTTCTCCTGTAATATAATCAACGCTTGCTGTGGTGCTGCCTTGCTTGGACCCTCACACCCATGTTACACACACGTCCAGATCGCGCGGCGTAGCCCTGCCTCTCGCGGTGCGGCCGGGCACATCGTCACACGCACACCACTCCGCGCCGCCCAGCTCACGGGTATTATTAGCTGTCATTAATTATTAATAACTCATCAGGGGTGCATTGAATTGAAAAAGCGCTGAGGACTTTTCGGTCTAGAATTTTGAGATCTACTACTCCTTCAGAGATCCTTTGACCCTTTTTATAAAGTGCTAGACCTAACAAATACACTATGAAAGTACACAAAAAAAAATTGTTCAAATTTATTTTAGTCAGTCGTCGTATAGAAGAATGAAAGGAAAAAAAGGTAAAAAAAAGATGGGTGTGCGCTGTTGATGAAATCTCTGGAATGGATAATCTGAAAAAAAAATAGTTTTAGATTTTGTAGGTTAATCGCTATAGCGCATATCACACGTTTTTTTCAGTTTTTTCAAAAATGACAAAATGGCGGCCGTTTTTCGAAAAGTCATGGAAAAGCCCGTTTTTTTCATCGTTTTTTTGCAAAAAAACAAATAGTTCAACTCAAAATTTCAAAAATCGCATGATAAGCGCTATAGCTATAGTCATAAAGAACATGTGGTAACATTTTATCAACAAGCCGTCCAAAAACGTCATTTTGAGAAAAACGCGTTTAAAGTTTCTTATAGCGAAAAATCGTGAAAAAATCTTACCTACGTCTAATCAGCGATGCCTGCACCGTACATTATGCTTTCAGTTTCTTCATAATGCTCATTTTCATCCAAATAGCCTGCTTTTGTTTCGTTCTGACTTCCTTAGAAGCATCATTGCTACGGCGGTTCGCGACTCGTATGTGTGTTCTGTCTCGGTTATAGCGATGAACTCCACGGCGGTCGGGCCGATTTTGACGCTCCATACTTCTAAGATTTTTAATATCGGCTGTGATCCCTCGTTAAAAATACAAGTAACTGTTCGACACGCTATTTCAACAATCTTTTTCCGCTAAAGATGTGTTTGGGAGCCAGACATTCACCAGACTTTCAGCACTTGTTGAAAGATTCGTTATTATTCTGCGTGTTTCCACCAAGGCTTCTTTCAAGTATAGTTCTTGTTTTGTCAAATCTTCGTAGATCGGTTTTATAATTTCTTGAACATCTTCAGCGAGACCAGGAGGTGAAACGGTTAAAATATCTTCGGGTTCTCCGTGCTGAGCATTCAAGAGTTTTTCTTCTCCAGCAGCCTTGAGCGTCACTATACCGAACACACTTTTTACAGCGATAGAGATCAAATCAAGAATATGATAATAAACAGAGGAGCTTATACCAGGTGCAAGTTCCATGAAGCCACAAAATGTGTTAATATCACTCAATCCAATACCAATAAAACGCATAACGTACACTAGACGACGATTGATTTCGTATCTAGTCGCAATAACCGGACACGAATTAATGTATTTTTCTCCACACTCACACGTAACAGAAAGTTTGAAACCGAGTCCTCGCTGTCCATGCTTAGTGAATGAAACATCTTTATCACATTCTTTACATTTCAAAAGCTGTTGTAACATAGAAAAGACCAGGAAAATCTGTATAATACTGTATCCTGACGTTTGACCTACGTGTACGTCGAACTTCGCCGCAGATGTACTATGACTTGACTTTGCTTCATGGGCAAATGGGCATTGGCTATGGCAAGATTTGTGTTTGCCTCATGGGCATGTGGAAGCACTCCATGAAAATTTCAAACACGATTAATGTAGATGGAACGCTAAGAAATTCTAATGTAAAGGTCTCCTTCGAAAAATAAGAGAAGAAAGGGGTCACAAATAAATAGATTGCAGTGGGGATAGTATATTTACAAAAGGTAGTCATGTATACAAAGACAGGTAGGCCGTACCGCTCCGCGCGGTACGCATTAGCGCGCTCAGGTAGCTAAATAAACGTCGCTCAAAACTACACTTAGACTCCTCAGATCTTTATAAAATTTTAGTATGATACTTTTAAATATGTATACTTTCGAAAAATGGAATTAAAAAATCTATATTTTGAAAATTCTAATTAGGGTAGATCCTTTAAGACAAAAAGTGCTTACTTTTCTTCTTTTTGACTGGCCTACCCAGTAATCCTCGTATGGCGGAGAGAGACTCTTGGGAGACGGAGATTCCAGTCTCCTATCGGCTCTGGGAGACTCATATTTTTTATCTCAGGTATGAGGGTGAATAATGAAATCGTGTATTACTATGGATAAGTATGTGAATGAACTTCTTGGTTCGAAATTTAAGGGAAAGAAGTACTCAGGCGATAACCTTCAGATTTCATTCAGAATCTTTCTCGTTCCTTCGCCAGTTGTACTCATTATTCTTGATGGTTTTATCGTAATTAAAAGTGGGCATTAATTGTAACTTAGCAAGAGAAGGAAATTTCTCTAATTGAGTCTTTAAATGAACATACCCTTCCCAGAAATTATTGAAGAGATAGTAAGAACTTTTCCCGATTTTCTTCCTACGTTCCAAACGTTATCAAAGCGCAAGTGAAAAGGAATATAAAAGAAAGTTTAAATATTTTGTCATAGTGAAATCTCACCATATTCCGTGTAATAAGAATCTCGGAGTTCACGTGGGTTTTTTTCGCCAAACAATTTATTTTCGCAATTCGTATAAAGTCCCCGGTTTAATAACCAAAGCTATCTCGATGCCAACGGGAAAGGAAAAACACTGTACAGAATGTACATCATCGGCGCAAACTAGTCGGGCGGTTGTACAGCCTGTCTCATAATGGTCAATCGACCGCTGAGGGGTGGGTAGGTGGTGAAATTCTGGACCGAAAAGTCCTCTGTTACTTTTTCCTTTTTATTTTTATCTTGCTAGACATTACATAACGTAATGATTCGCAAGTTTTTTTTAAGTAAAAAATTTTAAACACATACAGAAAACAGAAATTTTCTAAAATTTATTAGAAACTCCGTACTTCTTTTTTTTCTCTCTTCGGAAAATTCCTTAGATAACGTTACAAGAGCACACAGAACGTTTAGACTTTTACAAACATTTTTTTATGTAAACTTCCCTCTAGTCTGTTTTTCTTAAAAAAACACACATGTTCGAAAAAATATCAACGGACCAAAAGCGGAAATGCATGAGGACTAGAAAATGCAATCCCACGAAAGGGAATGATATGAGATGCCGCAACCTTTCGAGGACCACTTATCTCGCGACTTGTAGACGCCATGGGTAGATAGGGAACATTAATGTTTTTAAAAACCAAAGATTCCCATGAAAAACAAGATCTTAAATATTTCCACGATCATAAAACTTTATGCAGCTGCTCTTCAAACGAAACGAAACACTTTTCAAATATTCTCAACATTGAAATATTTTTCTTTTAACAGTAAAACAATTTAAACAGACAAATAAAAATCTCAATGTTAAAGTAAATAAATTAATAATTTATAAATGATAAAGAGAAAACAAAATAACAATGTAGATAACAGAAAATTCATTTGGAATGTTTATAACAATTGAAACAGACGACACGAAAAGAAAAGATATGCAACGCTATTAAATAAATTTGGCATTAAGAGAAACATGATGTCAATCACAAAGCAAATGCTAAAACTTTCGAAATAATAATATGCGATTTGACAAACATTGAATAATATTATAAATAAAATATTGTATTCGATAATATGCACAAGACGTAAGTTGTGGAGGAAAGATGGGCCTATCCAAAGCAACATCTTTGGCCGTCAGGGAGGGGCGAAACCCACCTACGCGACAAAGATATGGTAACCTATGTGGAGGGGAGTGTGCGCTCCCGAAGCATCAGGCCCTTTAGTTTTAGAAAAGGGAAAATCAAGATGAAAATGGACCATCATTGGTTGAACTTTTCCATGACTTAAAATTTCGGAACGCCTTTAAACCGAAATGATAAAAAGACGCGCGGAAGGAAAATCAGTCAGAATTTTTACAGAATAGAAGAGCGTTAAGCAGAGTTTTAGAAAGAAAGTAGGAGAGTTGCAGAGTTTACAGAAGAGTACCGGGACCAAATAATAAGAAAGAGACCGAAAATAAATAAGTTCAAGAAAAGAAGAAAAGATTAAAATAGTAAAAAAATTTAAGTTAATAGAGAAAACATTCAGAGTTTAAAGTTGAAATTGAAAAGTATTAAGTCAAAGAAGAATTAAGAATTATTGAAGTTATTTCGAGGAGCGCAAGGTCAACGATCGTTATCAAACTGTAAGTCCATTAATTGTTTTATTTGTAATATCTTTAATTTGTTTTCCAAAATATAGACTCTTCGAGTCAAGTAAAATCCAACACACCGTTTCCACTTTTATTTGCACTTCTCAATCAAAGATCCCCATCCAGTCTATTGGCCGAGAGGCTAGGGCGAAAAGGGAACGACAATTTTTACAAGGTTTCTTGACCTTGAGAGCGTTTCGACGTCACATAATGTTAGTTAATAAATATTGTCGATTCTCATGATCGCGCTTCAGGGCGTTGTAGAGCTTCGAAGTTAAATCGCAGGTAAATGATTTAAATGAAGAAATTTATCATTGTTGATTAACAAAGACGATAGTCAAAGGAAGCCTTCCGACCTTTTTTCGATTTTTTACAATTTTTGGAAAGAATAATCGCGCAGAATGCGCTCTTAATTTTCAATCATTCCCTCCTTATATTGTTCCTACTTCACTAGCGCTATCTCGATTTATTTATGTTTCAGGAACGCTCGACATTCGATTTCTTCCACCTCACGCACACTATCGACCTCACTCGCGCGTTTACACGCACACTTCCATGCGCTCTACGCCTTCACGCACACCACTTAATTAATTAATATCTCATCAGGGCGGCGTCGGAGAAAAAAATGACAGAGGTCTTTTCGGTCCAGAATTTCACCACCGACACACCCCTCAGCGGTCGGTTGACCATTATGGGACAGGCTGTATAGTATACACAATGATAAAACGAAAAGTTCAAAGTGAATTAAATTGTTGCAGAACGTTTGGTTGTAGTACATGGCTATCGCACTGACAAGGAAAAAAATTACGCTGCTGCATTCAGTCGAAAATGTCTCGCTCGTGTCATGTTTCTTCGAAAGGAAAAAAAATGATAAAAAAAGAATCGGAAAAACAAACTTTATAACGAATACCCATTCATGACTTCCGACAATGGGATTATTTCATTAATGTTAATTAATGTTTTCAAAAAAAAAAGTGGATATTTCAAAGTTGATCTATTTGGCATTGAATGCCGCAAATTCCATAGTGGGCCAGTTTTTTTCTATCTTTTTTTTCATTGAAATTTTCACATGTGTTTTATTAAAAAAGGAAAGTCAGATTAACAAAAAGTAAAAAAAAAAATTTCTGTTTGAAAAAAGAAAAATTATTCTTTTTTTCAACTTTTCAGTCATGCTATGAACATAACTTTGTTTTTATAAAGAAATAAATATATTCAGATGGATTTTGTCATAAAAAATCGTATCAACAAAAAAAAAATAAACATTTTTTCAACTGAAAACTGTTTTGTTTTATTCTTTCGCAATCTATCTTTGTTTTTATAAAAAAATTAGTTTCAAGCAAAATTCTCCATTTTCATGATTTTCTTCCAATGGTAACGTTTTTTTTCACATTTTTTCATATCATCTGCATCGAAAACGCGACTTTCAATGCCTGTTTAGCCAGCCAAAACGAGTGAATATCACCGATGCAAAGTAGGGCAGAAAGCATCCAGTTTCTGCCGCGTTTTCTGTCCTAGGGCTGAAAAACGCAATTTTTTGACCTGGGACAGAAAATCTTCATTATCTAACTTCATTTCATCCCGGCCTGAACTGCACTTGTTTATTATAAGGCTTGGAATATTCGTGCCATTCAAAACATCGACCAATCTAATTATTTGATGTGCTATCAGTCGAAAATTATCTCGTTTTGACTGGCTCCAGACATTGAAACTCTCAGTTTTAACACAGTTGATATGGAAAATATAGTGTGTGACACGGGATAAAACACAATTTCAGACTTGTGTGATGCCAGCCCTCACCTTCGGCTCAAGGAGGCAGGATTTCACACTCATCTGAAATCGTCTTGGTTCATCCCTATCCCGGATATAATATGGCGCGCCAAAACTCATATAAAGTCTTAAAATTTCCTAAAAAATTGTGTAATGGGGTTCTTACGATCGCTGATCATGAATTAAACATGAAATTTTTTGAATTCGCAATGGCGGATCCAATATGACGCACGAAAACTCATATAAAGTCTTAAACTTTCCTAACAAATTGTGCAATGGGGTTCTTACGATCGCTGATCATGAATTAAACATGAAATTTTTTTAAATTCGAAATGGCGGATCCAATATGGCGCATCAAAACTCATGTAATGATGGACTCATATAATTTGCAATTTTTATGGATTCAGCTACTTCGTACAAAATAGTAGTGAGCCCCACTGAGAAATTCCATTTTTTTACGAAAAGTATCGAATATTGCGAAAAATGTCGTTACTCGGTATAAAAGTAGCGAGCTCCAAAAAATGGGTCGATTCTTCCGTAGCGAAGTATCGTGGAAACTTTCGTTACTCGATACGGAAGTATCGAGTATCAAGAGAATTTTCGCTACTTGATACAAAAATAGCGAGCTCCAAAATGGCCAGATACTTTAGTAGCAAAGTATCCAAAAAACTTTCGCTATTCGATACACAAGTAGCGAGTATCGAAATCGATCGATACTTATATAGTGAAGTAACGAAAATTTTCACGATACTCGATACTTTTGTATCGAGTATCTTTTGTATCGCTCGATACGAAAGTAGCGCAATACCGCCATCTCTGATCACGACATATTCATTTATAAAAACAAAGATAGATTGCGAAAGAATAAAAGGAAACAGTTTTAAGTTGAAAAAATTTTTATTTTAATTTTTTTTTGCTGATACCATTTTTTTAAAAATGTTCTCAATGTACCTTTGTTTTTGTGAAGAAATCCATCTATGTAAATTTATTTGTTTATGTAAACAAAGTTACGTTGCGAAAGTGTAAAAGCAAACATTTTTAATCGAAAAAAACTTTTTTCCTTTCTTTTTTTATTGCAAACATTTGTGATGGTCGAATACGGAATGAATAAATAAATGATAATCGGAAATGAGAGTAAGAGTTGAGCGTTTATTAATTGGTCTTTACGGTTGAACGGGTGGAGATGAACTAAGGATTAGGACTAGCGCTAATGAAGTGGAGGAAGTGTGAAGTGGAGGGGATGGTCAAGTTGCATTGTTCTGGACCGTGGGACCGTGGCCCAGGGATGCTGGGTGGCGAAATTGGAGGTGCTGATGTGTATGGGAACGAAATGATAACAGGGTTGCTGTAGGTGTAAGGTGTTGTGTGGGAAAGAAATGGTTATAGGATAGGGCCGTTACACTCCCCCTCTTTGAGGACGATGGTCTCCATCGTTTACAATTTTTGAACAAGAAATTTTCGGTATTGACGCTATATAATACAAATATTTTTACATTGATTTCTATTATTTGAATGACTCGATATAATCTATTGAATTGTATCTTGTGTGTTTTCTTCTTCCTGCTGTTGATTGAGATGTGGACCTTGGTGTATGTATTCGGTCAGGGTACTGGGGCTGGAAAATGTTTATCCTATTGGTGTCTCCATGCTATTTGTTGATGTCTTGTCGTCTGGATGTTTCCGTTGGTTTTAATAGGACAGCTGATGATTCTGAAACTAACTATTATTGATTACTTATTGTGTTAATGGGATGAGGTCTGTTAATCGTGATGGGTTTGGTTGTGAATAGCAGTGAAAGTGAAGCGTTGGTTGTCTCATTTGTTTTGTTTTTCCGTGTTCCGAATTGTCTATGAGTCGTCTGGATTATTGCTTATTGTTTTCCTTGCTCATTTTGCCCTGTTTGTCGTTGAGTTCGCCAGTTTGGAATTGTTATAATCTGTCATTGATTTCCTTTTATTTGTTATTGTTGTTCCTTTTTATTCCATTATTTTATTATTGTTCCTTAAATTGTCTCTGTAACAGTCTGAGTTCTGATTAGTTCCGTGTTAGTGGAATGTGGACGTTATTGTGATGTGGTTGGATGTGGCTGCGTGTGTCTGGTTGATTGATATGTTGTTTGATGTGATTGATATTATTTTAATGTGCCAGAAAAATAAATGTCGTAGAGAAATATAATAATGTAATAAAATGTTATGTGATAATTAGTAAAAATCGTAGAAATAATAGATAAATGTAAATGTTTAACCCAGGTCTTTAATTTACATTCATACCGCATTCATACTTCGTCGGAGTTTGTTTTATTGATATTTTTGTCTCGTGTTTCGTCAGTTCGTCGTCTATTATTCGTGTTACTGTTTCTTGTATGTCTCGTAGTGTCCTGTCTGATTGTGTGTCCAGTACTGTCAACAATTGCGTTAATGCATTGTCGAGCGTAGTGTCGTTATATTGTCGTTTCCGTAGGACTGGGATCGGTACTTTTAGGATGTTTTGGGGTTTTCGGGATCGTAGATTCTCGCCCAATAGGTTTGTTTTACTGATTTCAAATGGATGTCGCAAGTTTCGAGATTTTGAAAATGTGGGTTAATCAATAGCTGTATCTCGCATTCAGCTCCATTACCTATTCGTTGTATTGGATTAATTTGTTTGCATATATACAAAGAATTCATCGGTTTGCAATTTACTAAGTTATGTAAGCTAAAGTAATTTCCGAAATTCTCGGTAATCGCTGTGAAAGATTATGCCGGTTTGATGAATGCGAAATGTGTAACTGACGGGGTCTGACGCATTGGGACGCATGTGTTCGTACAATTTAAACGGGATTCCGCAGAAACGGCGAGTTTTCCGCTGGGGTGTTAGCATTCATAACAGCTGTGTGGTATCTGCAACATGCGCCATTTTGATTTTGTCTACGTGTACTATTTTTGTTTTGTTATTGTCGATTTGAAGTCTAATGTTATTATTGTTGAGTATTTCCAAAATGGTATATGGCCCGGTGTAATTGGGGTCTAATTTTCCTTCCCGAGGTTCTTTTAATAAAAATACTTGTTGTTCGGTTTTGAAATTTTGAGTTTTTGTTTTCCTGTCATAATATCGTTTCGTGCGTTCCTTTGCCGCTAACTGCTTTTCGCGTGTCAATTGTCGGATTTCTTTTAAATTTCTGTGTAGTGTTAGCAGATCGTCGTCGTATGTCGCTATTTTTTCAGGAGGTGGGAATTCGGATGGTAGTGAGGCTGGTTTTCCGAAGACTAATTCGTATGGTGTGTGCCCTGTGCTTTCGTGGACACTTGTGTTGTGAGAAAGTGCAGCGAATGGAATTAGTTCGAGCCAGTTCTTCTCCATGTCGATATAATGTTTGAGGTATTCGACGAGAATGTGGTGGCTTCGCTCTAACGGTCCGTTGGACTGCGGATGGTAGGTTGTCGTTCGGTACTGTTTGATTTTGAACAGTTCTGCGAAAGATGCGAATAGATCTGAAATGAAGTTTGTACCCTGGTCGGAGAGTATCGCGCGGGGTGCGCCGAATGTCGTTATGAAGCTTGTTGTTAATGCTTTGGATACATCGCGAGCTGTTGTTTGTTTAAAAAGTACCATGACGCTGAATCTGCTGAATAGGTCGATGATCGTGAGGATGTATTCGTGACCGTCTTTTATTTTTGGAAGAGGTCTGACGATGTCTATTGCGATTTTCTCGAAAGGTTGAGTTGGCGTGTCTGTTATTATCATAGGTGCTCTATTTTTTACACGAACGAGTTTGTTCTTTTGGCATTTCCGGCAGGTTTTAATGAATTTCGCGACGTCTGCCTTCATGTGTTTCCAATAGTATCGAGCGCCTATGCGTTTGTGAGTTTTCGTGATGCCTTTATGTCCTCCAATTGTTGATTCGTGTGCCTCCTTCATTATGGATTGTCGATGTAATTTCGGCGGTACCGTGATAATTCGTTCGCACAACGTTATACGTATTTTTGGCTCAACCGAGATTTGCTGGATGTAGATTTTGATGTTGTCCCAGAGAAATTGATCGATGATCTCAGGATCTTTGGCCAGTGTGCATGATTCGAATTTTTCCTTTGTCAGGATTTTGATGACTGTCTCGATGCATTTCCGGACCATCCCGTGTAGAAATGTGGTCGGGAAGTCCCGACTTTATATCTGGCCCTGGCTAGGTTTTCCCTGGTTAGCGTTTCCTGATAGGGGCCTATCAGGGACCATATAGGGAAATCCCGGTTTTTTTTGCCAATTTCTCTATGTCAGTAAATGCCCATGCCCCGATCGGGAATTTTATGAACGATTTGAAGGCAAAGGACGCGAGGTACACGTACTGGCCGCAGCGCGGCGCACTAACGGCCGTTTCTCGCGAACACATACCGCGTATGGCGAACATATAAGAGTAAAGCAACGACAAATCGTAGTACTTTTCTTAAGTCACCCGGCCCTCATTAAATTAATGAGGGAGACCATATACTTTATTTTTTTTGTCAAGGATCAATTCTATCCTAAAAATTAGAATAACTATTAGAATAATCACGTATTCAAGTATTTCACGATAAAGAAAATGTAGACTATACCTTAACTGTAAAGTGTTGCTTTTATTTGTTAGGCTCCAATGAAGCTTTGATACACATATGAAATGAGGGAGTTTAGTAAGAGGCGCATACCAGGGCATGGCTATTTCCCGATTCTAATATTCTATCCAGGCGCCGAGAAGGGCCCGATCATTTCCTGATCATTTCCCGATCTCATGTATTGTTCGGGCGCCGAGGAGGCCCTGGTCATTTCCTGATCATTTCCCGATGTAGGGAAGGCCAGACCATCGCCCGATCTCTCACCCGTTACATTGCTAGCCGGGTCCAGACGAGGCAAGCCTGGTCAGGCCCCGATCTACAATCGGGAAAGCCCGTACAGGGCCCGACTTATTCCCGATCAGCATTTCTACACGGGATATGCCAGTCGGTGTTATCTGTGCATTTTCCTTTACATATCATGGTAAAGATCCGTTTGGTTCCGCGGCGTGTTATGAATATGTGTCCAGCTCTTGGTTTCTCCTTGCGAAGGTCTTCGTAGTTGATTATGTTTTTCTCTACGAGGATTTGCGATATTGTTGTGTTCGTGATACAATCCGCTGCGAGAAAATGAGCGATGTTATCCTTCTGTGTGAGAATACTTTTCCGGCTAATTATGACATTATTGTTCGATGTCATGCGTCTCTGGTTTGTCTCGGTCGTTGGTGTTTCCGGATCTTCGGATTGTTCTTCCCATTCCGAGGTTGTTACGTTATTTTCGTCTGATGTTTCTGAGTCTTCGGCGGACGATTGACGTTCGGTATCTTCAGTTTCAGTCATGTGCCTTGTTTGTGGTGCTGCCTTTGGTAATGCCGGGCGTTTTCTGTGGTACTGCGATGGTTCGTAAGGTGAATCTCCATCGGATTCGCTTTGGTGTATTTCGACTGCGAGGTTGCCATAATCGTTCGTTACTGCTGGAGAGGGTTTGTCCGTTGTCGTGTCGTTTTTGCTCGATTTTGGTCGGCCAGGTCGTCGTTCTTTTGTTGATGTCGTGCTGTCTTCGTCAGTCGATTCTGGTGGTCGGATCGGTGGTTTCAGCGTATCGTTGTTGGTTTGATACTGGCTTGTTGACTGTTCTCGCGATTTCTCCGATATTTCGCGAGTCGGGTCATGAGTTGTTCGATTCTCGTCAAGTCGTGTCGGCGAACGTAAATTTGGTTCAGTCGTCTTGTCGCCTGAAGTCGCCGGTGTTACTTCGCTGAATGTTACTGGTGAGCGGAAGTTCGGTTCCACTTCAGGATGTTTCGTGGTAACCTGTTCGTTCGCTGTTTCCGTTGCTGATGGATGTAATTGGGACGTTGGCCTGATCTCCGATGCATCGGCTGTATTGTCTCCC